>JAQQAE010022454.1:0-10252 GCA_029823295.1 Pseudamia nigra | reverse complement strand
TACGTGCATAAATACCTGCTCAGTCAGAATTTAAGTACTCTGCTGCCCCTAGTGTTGGGAGCTTGGACTGCACCCCCCCATGACTCCCTTTTCTGCGTTAGTGCCTCGCTACGGCGCCAGACTCGCCAAATTAAACCCGCTACATCTGTACGTGCACATTTATTCACGCCGCGGGCCGACACGCCGTGGGCCGGCCATCCGACAAGTCGCGCTTCTGTGGGCCGACACGGCGCAGGACGACACGGCGCGGGACGACACGGCGCGGGCCGACACGCCGCGGGCCGACACGCCACGGGCCGATGGCTTCAATGATGGTACAGTATCACCAGCAATTTCCTTCTCTTTGATCCAAAGCGGCAGTAGCAGCAGTATCCTCTCCATAACATGGCTAGCGGTCAACAGCCATTAGCCTGTGTTAACACAGCCGGCGCGTTGTGTTACAGGCTAACGGCTGTTAGCCGCTAGCCTGTCTTAGCTTGGCTAATGGCTGTTAGCTTCGCGGAGACCTGGAATTCACTACTTGCTATCCGGTTCAAATTTTGTTGTCCGAGTCAATTTTTTTGCAGTTTTTTTCTTCGGTATCTGAATTTTTTGTTGTCAGAAGCATTCGTTATCCAGGGTACCACTGTATTTCAAATCGGGGAGGTCCACTTGGAACTCTGCTTTTCCTTGCTGCATGAAGGAAGATACATAAACTTTTGAGAAATACTGAGCAATTATCATACCAGTTTTCCTGCACTTAAATCATATGTTTGAAAATTATATCCTGCTTTAGGGTGGCACAGTGGTGTAGCGGTTAGCATTTTTGCCTCACAGAGTAATTCCTGAGGACAGGTTCACCACTGGCCGGTGGGGTCTTTCTGTGTGGGGTGTGCATTTTCTGTCTGTGTCTTCATGGGTTGCCTCTGGGAACTCGTTTCCATCCACAGTCCAAAATCATGGATTCAAAAAGCATCCAAGACATGCATCCAAAAACCCTAAATTGTAAATTGCCCGTAGGTGCGAATTTGAGTGTGACTCATGCAAGGTGTACCCCGCCATCAGCCCTCACCCTGAGTCAGATGGGATCAGTTCCAGTCCCAGCCTGGCCCACTCAAGGTTTAAGTGTAAGAAAATAAATGAATGAATGTATCCTGGTTTAATTCTAACAAATCCTTGGAAATAAAATATTTCTAAAGCTCTTGTCTTGTACAAACCAAGTTAATATTAAGATTTCCGAATACACATTTAAATTCATGAATATCCAGCTTTGAATAATAAAAAGCAACCTTATTTTGTGAGACAGCTTCCATGGGACTGCTAATTTCACAGTCTATCTTTGGATCTAATTGCTCCCCACAAGAAAACAGCAACACATCCCTGTAGGGAAGCTCACACTCACAGCCAACAGGTAGTTGGCTGGAGGTTGAGTTTTAAAATGTGAATGACAGCAAGGTTTCGGGGGAGCAGCATGCATGCAAGGAATGTTACAGACATATTTAAACAAGTGCATTACATTATGCTGAACTGAGAGAAAATGTTATGCAGCGCCAGACTCAAGTGTACTCTGACTTTTCACCATTATTTATCAGCAGGGATCTATTCTTGTGATTTGAATTCAGAACCTCCAGATGGCAGTATCCTCTACTGAATGTCCTCTATATTATAACTGATATTTAACCAGGATTATGTGGATAATTACCAAGGATAGCTACAGGTGGTTCCCAGTTTTAGCTTGTTCCCAAAAATCATTTCATCAGCTTGCGTGGGATTTAAATATAGTGATGGACAAAGCAGTGTAATTACACTTAAGCATAAAGCATAGCTAGTTACTGTATTTCTTTTATTTTTATTTCTTTCTTTATGGATTTGTACTAATTTAGATTTGTGAGATGAGGTGTTAAAGGTGTATTTAGCCATCCAGACATTTGTTTCACACCTCTTCTTTTTGGAAGTGCGAGATGTTCCCAATTAATAAAAATGTACTGAATGGAAAATGTCGACAGAGGAGACTTCCACCTCTTTATCCTCTCCATCACACTGCTATTCTATTGCTCCACGCCACACCGCCTCTTCTGTTGTCACCATTCACTTAGTTTTCTCAGTCCCATCTAGGTGCATCTGTTCCTGTGTTGTGGCAAATGAGTGTGAGAATGGTGTAGTGAGACAGAATGTGGAGAAGGGGATGTGTTGGGAAGTGAGGGGATAAGAGCACAGAAGAAACAGGGAGAAGAGCAACAGAGCAGTACAGTGAGTGCAAAGGAGAGATGGGGATGAGCGAGACAAAGAAAGAAATGGGGGAAAGGGAGGGGGAAGGGTGAGAGGACACGAGAGATGGTGTGTGGTTGCCAAGCAACGATTGATAACCAAATCCCCAAGCATCCGCTTGTGCTGCCCTGCCCTCCCAGCAGGCCAGAAACACACACACACCCAGGTCTGAGTTGTTGCTTGTTATTCAATTATTTAATCAAAGCATTGATGCTTTATACTGTAAGTTCAAACGATGAACTAAAAAAACATTATTTCCTCCCTTATTTTATGCATTCACATTAGGATGCACAGGAGACAGCTGCACATTTAATCTAATAAAGCAGGTGTGATTAATGGTGTTGAGATTTATTGGACTGTATTGTACTATATATTGCTCATAAGATTTTACACTATGTGTGAATTCAATAGATATGTCACTCTTGCAGTGATTCCAGTGTGGGACAGTTTTTCTGCTTGCTGCCACTCACACCATATCAGAGTGACAGTAACTGGCTAAGACTATGCCATCAAAGCCAGTAAATTTCCCCCTATCCCTCCCGGCTGTGTGTTTTGAAAGGTTGTAGGGCATTTTAAAGAGCCAAACCTGCATTTGTATTCTGCAGACGTCTACTTGTATGTGTGGTCAGACCCTCCTTTTAGCAGGTGTTTCTTTACAGGGAGGTGAAAAACAATTTGTTTCTCCCACTGTTGAATTCTGTACACATCAAGGAACGAAAACAATGGAGTGATGCTGTATAGACCACAGGAATAATAACGTTTCTATTAACTAGTGTGTTTCTGTAATTATATTCTGTAATATAGAACCATATGGATGATAATCGATATAATCAATTTAGTTTAAAAAAGCAGAGGACCTCTTAAATAAGAACCTGTGTTTTCTTGAATTTGAAAGAAGGTGGCAAGTGAGCGATAGCGTGAGAGATAAATAGAGAGAAGGCGAGAGAGAGAGTGTGAGAGAGAGAAAGAGAGAGAGAGCGAAAGAGAGAGAGAGAGATTGAAATCTCCAGCCCCAGTACCTGTTAGAGCGCTGGATGGTCGGGTGATCAGATTAGAGGTGTCAGGGCTCGTTAATCTGTGAGGGAGCGACACACTGCCACTCACGCTGCTCCTGCTCACCGCTCCCATTCACCGGAGAGCAGCACATTCGGTGTTGACGCGTGCTGGGGAATTTCCCCCTTTACAAATGGATACCTGCAGGGTACGAGCCTGGGTGTTTCTGGTCCTCTTATGGCAGGACGGATCTCTGGCATCGCAGTTTCCGACACAGCTTATGTAAGTATAGCTCCTGTAATCCTATTGCAATGTTCTGCTGGCAGACTCCCTCTTTTCTGTGATCGCCCTTTTCAGACAAGTGTTTGATCTAATGAGCAACTCGCTGTGTGTAGGCTTTACGTGCGCGTGAGGTTGTGAGAGCGGGGCGGGCTGGTCGTTTCATTCATGCACCGGTGGTCATCTGGAGGAAAACACGTTTCATGACTAACAATGTTTCAGTTTTCCTCTGGCTCTTCTCCTGCAGGTGGAGATTAATGCTCGTTCCTACCGTCGGCTGCTGTTGGCCGGTGCATGACTGTGGCACAAAGCGTCGCGACGCCCCGTCTTTTGAACTAATTGGGGAGACAGTGGCTTCACCTGTTCCTACCTGTGCAATGACAAAAGTTGACTATTTTTTCTCGAGTTTCAACGGAGCTTGTCTAGAGTGTGAAAGAACAGTGATGTGTCCACTGGCTGAAAAAACAGCCCTAAATGATTCATTGTTTGTGTCGCTCTGCATCTAGTGCCTTTCTAAAGTCTGGAAATTCAATTAGCATTGGACTCGTGTTTTTCTCCTTATCGATTCAGAAACAGCGCCTTCTTACTTTTTTCAGCGTGTAATTGACACAGTGCTGTTACATTTACAACATCTTTGTATTCTCGTATTGTTTTAAAGATGCCGTACTGTGAAAAATCAGGTTTTCATTTCTTTTTCCATTGTAAAACAGGTCTTGGGGTTCTGGAAATAATGCTAAACTCTCCAAAAACCTTCTGTGGAGACACACTTCATTTTCAGACATTGCCCCAGACAGTCCTCCATGAAGCACCAGGACCACCAGGATCATCCTCAACCGAGCAGAGCATCTATGTACATGATGGTATCCATGGCACCAACAGAAAAGGAGTGTAGTCAGCAGTCACTCATTTGAACAGTCACTGAAGCAGCCCATTTGGAACATGGCTGAAAATGTGAAGTTTACAGCCATGGCACGATTACAGCTCCTTTACACCAAGAGGGAACCAGCACAGTTGAGGTTCCTGAACATATTTATGAGTTTTTACACTAATAATAAGTTGGTTCACAGCCTTGGGACTCAGGTTTCCAGCTGGAGCCAAAAAAAAATAGGTTCTTTTCTTGAACCAAAGTGGGTGTGTTATTTTTACAGGTTAAAAGCAGTGTAGAAACATGCAGAACGCTAAGAAACCAATGGAGGTTTTTACTTCAATGCATTGTGCAGTAATAAACAAACTAAAATCTCCTTGAAGATTAGCAGAACTACAAAAAGTTGTCGAAATGTAATAAGACAAATGGTCTGTTGCTCATTGTGCACCACTCATAATTAATGATAGAACCCTAATTAGAATAGTTGAACTCCAAACCCATTTAAATGCAGGCTGACTCACTGTATGGAAACTGTGTGGAACCTTGGTGTAAAAGGTACCTGGGAGCTAAAACTGTGTGGCATTTTGAGCTAAAACTCAAAACACATATCCTGGGGCCATGTAAGACTTAATTTAAACTGTTAAAACTGCTATATTATGTGTTCTTTAAGACAAATTGATCAGGGTGGTCATAGTTTTGTATGGCATCTCAAATTTTAGATCAGTGAACTTAACTAGGCCAAACAGAGCAAAGACTGATTTGGTTGTTTGAATGTGTCTATAGGCTACACAACATGTAAGCAGAGCTCAGTGGGGTTCTTTGCTGCATTACTGTTGGAGTTTTCATGGAGTGAGTTTGCCTCACTCCACTTTGTTGTCTGGACAAGACTGCTTCTGTTTTTGCCTCTGTAATGATGTGTAATTAGACTGTAGTTTAACACAGCCGCCTACTGAGATACACACTTTGGGCCAACTCATTACTATCTCTTGTTCCAACTGATGGAACCACAACATCTGTCTCTGTCTTTCTTGCATTGTTGCTGTGCCTCTCTGTTTTGTGCTCATTTGCTCTTCCTCTGTCTGAAAGAACAATGTAGGGCAGTGTCTGACCCAGTTGCCATTTGTATGTTCACGTGTGTGCATGTGTGTGTATATCTGTTTAATTATCCGCTGCTGTACCAGAGACTGCACTAATCAAAGCCCAGCAACCAGAGCAGAAATATTTTGCTACCTCAGCTCAGCAATGGCTTTATTACTCTTTGGGCATCTCCGTATGACCATGTTATTTTTGCTATAATTAGTCCTAGTTAATCTTTTATCTGTGATTGGTCTAATAACACATGGTAAAATAGTAAGCCTTATTTCACTTTAAGATCTGTATTTATAACAGGCTATATACAGTACAACTGTTAGCCTTGACTACAAAAGATGATTTGGGTTCACACAGATACACAATGAAAGGCTGATGGCAGGCTTCACCTAATGGCATTTCTAAAAAGCCTTGTCATTAAACAGGGTCAGTTCCTAAAAGGGTGGTTGGGAATTTATGATTTAAGGTTGAGCAGTTAGTAAGCAGATTTCCCGCGTTAAAGCACAAGCACATCTTGTCATTTAATGCATTTGACACAAGAGGATTAGAAATTTGTTCAAAGCAAGGCATGGTAGGACCATAGCTTAACTTTGTATTTTATGCTACCTTATTATATTAATGAGTCAGGTCAGCATTTAACAGTCAAGACTTGATTTTATGGTGAAATCTTTTGTATTTGTATCTAAAAATATGCCAGAAAACATTTGGCTAAAGACTTCTACAAAGACTTTGAATAAAGTTCTAATTTCAAAAAGTGCAAAGAAAAAAGTACATGTCATCTGTTGTCCCTGTAAAATAAACCAAGCGCGTACACTGCACTGCAGACTGGGGAGGCTCATCCATTTGTCAGCATTTTGGAGTTTTTGTTTTAAAGATTTACACTGGTAGCAGTAGATTTCACAGAGGCTAAACTCAGGAGAGAAGGCCTTCTGCTTCTCTGAATGTCAAACACATACACACAAGCAGCCCCACACAGACATAAACACTAACTCACAATTGACTTGTCAACGCCTCGGGCTTTGAAAGTTTAGGGGTCCAAGGTCTACTGAAATACCTTACATCCCATTTGTTGTTGGTAGTAGACTCTGGGACAGTGAATGGCAGAAGATCATCAGAAAAGAGAATTTAAAGAGAAAGGAAAGGTCATGAATGATACTTAGGGCTGTCTACTCAACACATATACAGAATTATGTGATAGAAGACTGTAAGAAAGCATCCTAAGCCTACACCAGGTGAAAAGCTACATTTCCAGACGCCTTGAATGCACATTCACAGCTGGAAATGAACCATGCCCAGATGCAGTTGCTGGATATTGCTGTATTGTGGTTCATTTCCAGCTGTGAACATGTATTTTGTTTAGCTGGAAATTTTGCTTTTTGTATGATGTGCTGCCACATGCCACATAGTGTAAAATCATTCTAAACTTGCTAGTCTTCTTATAAAACAGACAAATGACTACATTTGCACACGTGTAATATTCTCCTTTTCTCCCTTATTTAAAAAAAGACAACATTTTGAGTAAACCTTTTACTCGACAAGTGGAAATGAACCTTCTGCTAATATTCCTGTTTACATGCCACTGTTCTATACCTTAATTATAAATGGGGTTTAAGCTAGTTTTTCACTGACGACAGGTTTTCCACCATGTGAACTCAGCCTTCATTCAAACATGGTCTTGAAAAAAATAAGTATTAGATTTTTGCTCATATCAAACCCCTGCTGACATGATAACCTCGTATTTGTCACACACAAATTCAGTCACCTGCACCTTGTTGATGTTTACACTCTTATTTTGTTTTAGTGCCGGACCGTACACATGTATTTAGACAAGTTTAATGTGTCTTAATATGTATATTTTTTACAATATTCTGATACTTACTCTATTCAGTCTCTTTATTTTTTTGACTACTTTGTTAATTCTTTGCTCATTTTGTTACTGTTCTTCCATTTTTGCTCCTTTTATTGCTTGATTTATCTATTTTGATCGTTTTTTTAATTATTTTGCTAAGTTTGCTTTATATAATGGACTATTATATTTTATTATGATTTCTTTTTATGTCGACCTTTTTCCCTTGTGCTCATTGAAATGGAACAAAATTTAACTGTGCAGAAGCACAGTTTATTCATCGCAAATGTAACTATGAGTAAAAAGAATTCTGTGAAACACTCCATGAACTACATTTTATGGGAAAAACTACTCAAGTACAGGTAAAGGAATAAATGCATTTGAGTGCTACCCGCCTATGATAATAACCATAGAATAGAATAGAATAGAATAACCAGTAATAGTAGAATACCAGGGCCCTGACATTTTATAACTTTTATCAGTTTCTTTCACTATGGACGTCTATTTACAAAAATGTATTAACAAATCAGGACATACAACCACATATTACGGTATATCTTTTAACAGTGTTGCCTTGGCATCATCTCCATGGAGGAGATCTGTAGAAATGAATGACTCTTCATAAGGCAATGAAAATACAATAGTTTTAGCTGACTAGACTATTGAAAGTATAATTTTGGATGTTGTGTTTCATTTCTGCAAATAGATCATCCTACTGTAAGTCTCCAATACTCAGCCTTTAAGCGCTGGATTGTGACAACATTAATTTTTAATTTTTAGAACAGAAAAGATCCCACATTGTTGTCAGCATGGCCAAGCTCACCAGCACAGATTTGACTACATTTCGTGTCCCTCACTCATTTATAGCATACAGTGTTCTGCGTATGTAGCTGGACGCTGATGTTAGTTTTCTTCCACACTGTCCTGAAGGTTGGTCAAGCCTCAGTGCGCAGTATTGTCCACTCTTTCTTTACCATCTGGCTTTGGGAATTAATGGATCAGAGATAAGTTATGAGTGACCCTGCTCTAATATCTCCACCTAGTCTCTCGTTTCTTAAACAGTTTCACACAGTGCTATCCCCTCTGGTATTCCCTCTTCTGCAAAGTGCCTCATATATCTCCACAAGCGTACCTGCTCTGAATTTTCGCCAGCCACTGTGGATTCTGTATCCCTGATGTATCTTTTCCATTTCTTTTCTGCCTTCTTGATCTTTTTGTATCATTCTCTTTAAGCTTCTCTCAGCTGAATTGGAAGGCAGAGCAGATGTTTTGCCGCCTTCTTTGTCAATTAATGTGCTGCTAGAATGCTTTTTTTTAATATGTTTTTTATACCCCCCCCAATATTTTTACTTTCCAGTAGCAACTTTTACACTTGGATTCAGTATGAATGCATGACAATGAGAGCATCTGTACCCAGTGCCAAACACTGATCATTCTCATGCAATATTTATGCCACTTTCCTAGTGCGTGAGTGGGTTTGTTTGGGTACACACATACTGTAGATATTCATATTTGGGTCAATTAATGCATCCGATGCATACTTGTATTTTGCTGCTGCAAGTCTAACACACCAGGTGTTCCTCTGCAAGAGTCCGATTATTCTAAGAAGTTATAGTGTTACTCTGTGTCTCCAAAAAAGTTGAGCCTCTATTTGAAATGCAGATAAAAACAGAATGTGATTTGTATGTTCATTTTGAATTTATGTCAGCAACACATTTCAAAAATGTTGAGCCACTGTCACCTTTAACACTCTGTTGCATCAAGTTTTATTTTAAAGGGTTAACAACAGTTTTGGAACTGGGGTCACAATTTGCTGTAATTTAAAAGTGAAATATTTCCCTCAGTATCTCCTTTCAATTTTAATCAATTTCCCTAAGATGCTGCACATGTTTTACCAGTCAGTGGTCACAAGTGCACTCTTTAATGCTGCAGTCTGGTGAGGAGGCAGCGCCAGACAAAGAGATGTAAAACACCTGGGCAGACTGGTTAAAAAGTTGTATCAGTGTGTGGACAGAGGCTGGACCCACTTGGGTGCTATGGTGGACAGACACACAGAAGAAATTGGAGGACATTATGGACAACCCAGACCATCCTCTTCACCTCGTTTTGTAAAAGTTGAGGACCAGTAGCCGTGGACAACTAACATCACTACTCTTCAGGACATTATCAGAGCTCCTTCATTCCCACTAGCATCAGACTGTTCAACACCACATCTGATGGCAGACTGAAAACATCTAAATTATATGATCTTTCTTACCTATGAGCTGGTCAACTGAATTTCCTTTAAGGGGTAAATAATATTTATTCAATTCAGTTCAGTTTTATTCTTACATGATGTAGGCTGTAAGCCTCTCAACATGACGGACCTCTTCATTTTGAGTTTCATAATGCATCAAACATTTTCAGTAAATAACAAGTCAGGACGGCGGGCTTGCCAGTTTAGCGCCTGCAGCATCACATGCAGAATGTGGGTTGGCATCGTCTTGCTGAAACAGAAACATATTCTCCGCTTGGCAGCATATGTTGCTTCAAAACTTATATATTGCTCAGAATTAGTGTTGTCTTCACAAATATACAGGTTACCCATGCCATGTGTACTCGCACACTCCATATATCACAGAGCTGGCTATTGAACTAAGTGCTGTTAGCAAGTTGAATGGTTCCAACCCTCTGTAGATCAGAGTACAATGCATCCATGATTTCCAAAAAGAGTTTCAATTTGAGCTGGTCAGACCACAGGTTTCCATTTCACCTCAGTACATCTTAAATGAGCTCAGGCCCAGAGAAAGCAGCATTTCTGGGTCTGGTTTATACAGGGTGTCCTCTATGCATGGTAGCATTTCAACCTACAGTATCTGTCAGAACCGAACGCACTGACGGGAGACTCAGACGCGGGACTCAGAGCATAGTTCATTTTGAGCCAGTTTATTGAC
>JAQQAE010022453.1:0-10253 GCA_029823295.1 Pseudamia nigra | reverse complement strand
CCTCTCTTATCTTTTTAAATGGGTGAACTTGCACATTTTTACATTTCCCAATAATTATTGTCCCCACTGTACTGTTTATGGTTGAGGCAGATGGACAACAGCAGCAGAGGATCGCACAAGTTGACACTCCTGGCAGTTAAGAACAGGAAACTAAGACAACAATTCACATGGACTCAGAAAAGGGGTCAACAAAAGAATGGAAAATTTTGTGTTTTCTGGTGAATCTCGATATCCACTGTGTCATGGTAATCGATTGACATACGAAGGCTGCCGGTTGTGGCACATTTTGGGACCTTTAATCCTAACTGTGCATTGTTTAAATCCCACAGCCTTCATGAGAATCACTGCTGACCACGTCTTTCTTTATGACCACAGTGGACCATCTTACGATAGCTAGAAGGTCCAACCCAGTACTAGCAAGGTGTACCTAATAAAGTGGCCAGTGAGTGTAGGCTGCAATATAGAGAAACAATTAGACAGAGAGGCTATTATCCATTGTACACAATTAAGGGGCAACAAACCTTAGCACTAGACATTCTGCATAATACATTTTCTCTCTACACTGGGACGTCTTAAAGGTAAAAACTTGTCAACTGTTTTGCTTTTTTATTTAGGTCCTTTCAGCGTTATGACTCTTACTCTTGCGGGACACGGTAGGAAGTCCATTTATATTTGTATCACTTCTGTCTAATAAAATGAAATTATTTATTATTGTTGCTTTCAGCTGCTACCCTGTGTGTACATGGGACTCTGGAGATATCACACACATGCTACCAGTCAAAACCTAGGACACACCTTCAGTGTTTTTTCTTTAATTCCAGCCTTTGCAATTAGTGCTGAAGACATTTAAATGGTGAAAGAACATGAATGAATTATGTAATAAACAAAAAAGTGTGAAACATCCTGGAACATGTTTTACTTTTTAAATTGACCAAAGTATCCACATTTAGCTTTGATTACACCGTTGCATTCTCTCATCAGATTCGCGAGGTAGTCGCCCAGTTAAATCAGAGGTGTGCCTTGTTAAAAGTGAATTTGTGCCATTTTTTTTTCTCCTTAATGTGCTTTATGGCATCAGTTGTCTTGTGCAGAGGATGGGTGCAGAGTCAATAGCCCTATTAGTACCACTACAACTACTGTATGAAGCCATATCATGGTAAGAAACACTTTATGTAAAGAGAAAAGCCAGTCCATCCTTGCTTTAAGTGCAGTCACCAAACCATCAAACACTATGACTCAGGAAAGGATGACTACAAGCTGCAGTACCTCTGCTGCACAGAAGTTTTTTAGAATTTCCAGGCTTTACATGAATTTAATAGGCATTTTTTTGTTCTTACTTTTTATGACTCCTTTCGAAATGAGCAAAATCTAAAGATATGGTTGTTGCCACGAGATTTGAGAATGACGTGAATTTTATTTTGCATCGGTTTGGTTTCTATTTACTGACACAGTCTCTGAAACTTTTTGCTTATGATGTGGTTCTGTTGGCTGCATCAAGCCATGACCTGCAGCTGTCACTGGAGTGGTTTGTAGCCAAATGTGAAGCAACTGGGATGAAGATCAGCACCTCCAAGTCTGAGACCATGGTCCTCAGCCAGAGAAGGGTGGAGTGCTCCCTCTGGAACTGGGATGAGGTCCTGCCCCAAGTGGAGGAGTTCAAGTATTTTGGGGTCTTGTTCACGAGTGAGGGAAGGATGGAGCGGGAGATTGACAGGCGGATCGGTGCGGCATCTGCAGTGATGCGGGCTCTGCATCGGTCCATCAGGGTGAAGAAGGAGTTGAGCCGAAAGGCAAAGCTCTTGATTTACCGGTCGATCTACGTTCCTACCCTCACCTATGGTCATGAGCTTTGAGTCATGACTGAAAGAACAAGATCCAGGACACGAGTGGCCAAAATGAGTTTCCTCTGCAGGGTGGCTGGGCTCTCCTTTAGAGATAGGGTGAGAAGCTCAGTCATCTGGGAGGGGCTCAGAGTAGAGTCGCTGCTCCTCCACATCAAGAGGAGCCAGATGAGGTGTCTTGGCCATTTGGTTCAGATGCCTCCTGGACACCTCCCTGGTGAGATGTTCAAGGCATGTCCCACTGGGAGGAGACCCCAGGGATGACCCAGGATACACTGGAGGGACTATGTCTCAGCTGGCCTGAGAACACCTAAGAGTACCCTCAGAAATGCTGGACGAAGTAGTCGGGGAGAAAGACGTCTGGGCTTCCCTGCTCAAGCTGATGCCCCCGGGACCTGATCCCCCGGAAAAGCAGTAGAAGTTTTACAGTTTTACAGATTCTAGGAATCACAAGCAGGCCTGCACTCTGAGAGCGGAGAGCTCCGATTGGTTTATAGGGAACAATAAGGTCTTTGATATAAGGTGGAGGCTTATTGTTTAGAGCTTTGTAACTTAAGAGGAGGATTTTAAATTCTCTTCTAATTTTACAGGTTGCCAATGCAGAGAAGCTGGTATTGGAGAAATATGATCTCTTTCTTACTCCAGTTAAGACTCGTGCTGCAGCATTTTGGATCAACTGAAGATTTTTTTTCTGTATTTATTAGGGCTGTCAAAATGAATGTGCTAATCCAGATTAATCCATTTGCACGATTAATTAGATTCAATTTTTAACGTGATTAACGTGATTAACATGTTAACGCGATTAACGCACAATAACCCATGTTTCAAGGAAAAAGTGCTGAAACCTTATGTTACATTTTACCACGTCACTGCCAATTTCTTTAGTATTTACTGCTTCAAAGTCAATTTAAATGTAAAACAAGTTACATTAGCTACTGATGAAAACAATGAACCAAGTGTAAAAAAGCAAAAACATCTCAGCAGAACATTTCAGAGGTTCTGTTAAGTTCTACAAAGCAGGTGGAATTTCCTTTAGTTACACAAGTTAGAAAAAAATATACATTTTAATGTAAACTAAGTAATTTTAGTCGAGTGTCTATATCACCTTTTATCATGAGTGTTTTTGCTCCCACAAAATGAAAAACAAGGAATGGGTATTAAGTAGTGATCGACCAATGTGGGTTTTTCAGGACTGATAGCGATTCTTAGTAGCTACGGAGGCCGATAACCGATATTTGGAGCCGATATTCATTTGCAGTAAAAGTTGGCGTAAAATGTTGAATAATACAAACACTTAACTTTGTTTGAATGCCGAAAGCATGTTTATTTAACCAAACAAATAGAAAATAAATAGGTCCAGAAGTGCGTGGATCCTACACTCACAAGTTATTGTAGTAGTCGTGAGCTGTAGAGTTTTTCATGTGACTTTCACACAAACACACTATTCTCCACGTTACATACATTCAATCCATTGAAAATAAATAGTCTGCTGAGAGCAGGACCGTCGAGCTAGTGTTATGTTAAAAGCTAGTCAGCCTTCATCTCATCATACTTCACTACAACAAAACAAGACTGAATTGAATTCCTTATGCGCTCTCTCTCAATCACTGAATCTGAATCACGTTTCTCACATAAACAAAAAAAAGACAGTCCCTTTTTTTTTAGATAATTTGACCTGAAACAAGCATTCCATCTTGACATTCTGGACTAAATGTGTCAAGACATCTACATGATGGAATCCATGGCAAAGACAGGAAAAGGGGATGGTCAGCTGGGATTTACATGCATTTAAATCAGCACACAATGAAACCGTCCATAGAAAAGACATGCTGAAATGACAGATCTCTGGTACTTTGAGATGGAATTTGAAATACACATTACTCAGGCAAATGAATATTAAATCATCAAAATGAAGTACAATGTGTCTCCTTTAATAATTTTGATTTTAGCTGATTATTTTTGCTTTTTTTATTGCGTTATCATTTTTCCTCTGCGTTGCTTTGTTCATTTGGTTAATCTGGTCATTTTCTCAATTTTTACTCGTCTTTTTGTTGATGTGATTAATTATTGTTAATTTTTTTTAACTAACTGCAATTAACCTCTCTGTGTTCTTGCAGCCCCAGTTTCAACTAACTTGTGTTGATAGTCAGCATACTGGCTCATGTTAATTTATCAGCCTGAAATGACTTTGTTATATTTTTCAGATTGCTTTGCATATTTTTTAAATCAAATCTTCCTTATGAGTTTTACTTAGCAGCTGCATAAATAGATCCCCCCAGGGCTCAAGGAGGCCTGGTTGTGTCTTATTGCTGTTAGTTGTTTTTACTGAAGCTCTGGCTCTCTGGCTTTCATTTGGCCCATGTTTGATACTACCTAGGTTTTATTTCCTGTTATAAATTCTTCTCAGATAAACAATGAAAAGAGGAAGTAATGAAATCTCGGCAAGAAATCGGAACACAAGGGCTATTGGAAGACTTCTTTTGTTTGGATCTCAACCCTTTCCAGGAATAATCTCCAAATCACAGGGGGAAAAAAGAACTTGCACTTGAACTGCATAATAAGTGTCTGAGAATGGGCCGGGGACTTTTGGGCAAAGAATCAAATAATGACATTCTGCAGATCTGAAAGTTTGATGCTGAAGCTCCACATTCTTATTTTAGATAGAAAGATAAACCGGAGAAAACTCATATTGTTGACGTTAATTGTAAGTTCTCATATAAAACGATACATTACGAAGGGACAGGACATGTTTTGATGCAGTTTGAAGTAAAGGAATGCCAAAGAAGCAACACCAATGTTCCACATTTGGGAAATTGACCTAGCTTTCTTATCTAGAGTGACTTTGTTGAGGACGCTAGCTCAGCTGAGCAATCCGAGCTCGCCCCCTGACAGCCCTTACCAGTCCCTACGTGTTGCAAAGGATGTGACTGTGCCCTGTACTTCCCCTGGGTGAGTGCACTTGGCCATAAACTAGCTGAGGGATAGGCTTGAGGACTCACCCAGCACGTCTGCTTGCGGACCTGATGAGGGTGATCCCACGGAGTCAGTCTTTGCGCTTCTTTTCAGGTCGACGGCCAGCCTGCTCTTGGGTAGCCAGTTGCCGTTCAAAGTTTGTTGAGGTGAATATATACACATTTAAAGTGTGATGGTGTGGACCTGATGGTTGTCAGTCCTTGTGCGGTGGCGGTCTCACTTCTTTCTCAAAGCCGCCTGGCTTGTCGTCCCACTGGCTTTTCTTCTCATCTCCCTCTTCCCGCCAGCAGTTCCCCCTGTTATCTCCTTGTTCTCTCACAGCTGCCTTCTATCCAGGCTGATGAGCCCTCCTGCTCACACCCCTCCTCTAAATGTGTGATCAGTAGATCCCTACGCTGAAACCACACCCCCCCGGACTGAACGATAACATTCCTCCCCCCATAAAGAAATAACAACATAGAGGGTGAGATCCACACCATCTTTTTTTAACGGTAAAACCCACACCATCTTCCAACCATCAAATTTTTACAATTACGTTTACAAAAATTTATACAACTATCTTACATAACTCAGATGCTCTTATGCTAACAGAGGTACAAAATCTCCTTTAATGACAAAGGACACTAAAACCGGAGGCTGAGCCATAAACAATCACATAATTGCCCAGCTGGCAAACACAACAGCGCATCCGTCAGGACATTATCTTTCCCAGCCACATGCTGCACCACCAGGCTGTACGGCTAGAAAAGACAAGGGATTGTGATCTGTATGGACCACGACCTCTTTCCCTGAGTGCGAGACATACATTTCAAAGTGCTTAATGGCCAAGACACATCCAAGAGCCTCCTTCTTGATACTCGAGTAAGCTTTCTGATGTTTATTGAGCTTTTTAGAGTAGTATGCCACAGGTCTATCTACTCCGACATCATCAGTTTGCATGAGCACAGCTCCCACCCCAATATCACATGCATCCTCAGCTAGTTTGAAGGGTCAAAATTGGGTGCCAGCAACACAGGCTAACAGGCCAAAATAGCTTCCACACTAGCAAATGCATGATCACGTGCGTTGGTCCACTCAAACCTGGCACCTTTCTTAAGGAGATTGGTTAGGGGCGCCATCCCAGCAGCAAAGTTTGGAACAATTCTCTCTAGAACTCACACATACCAAGCACTCTCATTACCTCCCACCTATGTTTTGGCAGGGGAAGGTCAAGGATGGCTTTGACCTTTGCTCGTGTAGGCATCACCTTTCCCTGACCCACATGATGTCCAAGGTAAGTAACCTGCCCTTTCCAAATTCACATTTTGGCAAATTAACGACAAGTCCAGCCTCTCACAGCCTCTCAAGGAGCAAACAGAGTGATGTGAGATGCTCCTGCCACAAAGTGCTATGCACCACCATGTCATCAATGTAAGTCACAACAGAACTCAAACCACTGGTTACCACATTCAATAACCGCTAAAAGTTAGTGGGGTGTTCTTCATACCAAAGGGAAACACACATTACATACAGACAGGCCATCAGGAGTCAGAAAGGCAGAAATTTCCTTAGCCCTTGGGGTCAAAGGCACCTGCCAATACCTTTTTAATAAGTCCAACTTGGACATCACCTCAGCCCTACTGATGCGGTCTATACAGTCCTCAAGCTGAGGGATGGGGAAGGCATCAACTTTAGTCACCTGAATCACCTTCCTGTAATCAACATGGTCTCGCTGTATCATCCGACTTAGGCACCAGCACGACCAGAGAGTTCCATTCATTCTGTCCATGCTCTACTGCCCCAATCCTGAGCATGTATGAAAACTCCTCCCTCAACCTTTGCAACTTGGATGGAGCCAACCTATAAGGATGTTGTTTTATGGGTGGAGAAGTGCCCACCTCCACATCATGGACAGCTAACGTTGTCCGCCCTGGGACATCCCAGAAGAGGGATGCAAACTCAGCTGTCAAAACCCTGATATCTGACTGCCATTCATATGGTAAATGCTCCAGATGACCATCAAGTGACCTCAATGCCTCAGAGTTCCTCAAACAGAAGCCAACAGTGTCCACCTCACCACTTACATCATCTGAGCTCTGCCCTATGACGGTAGATGTCACAGACTCTGACCGACTCTGATATAGTTTTAATAGATTAACATGACACAGCCTAGTCTTTTGCCTTCCTTCAGGAGTGCTAATGACATAATGCTGATCACCAATCTTTTTCAACACTGTATAGGGGCCACAAAATGACACACTGAGGCCAGACACTCGCTGTGGAACGAAGGCCAGGACCTGGTCTCCCGACTGCGAAATGCCATTCAACAGCTTTCTGATTATACTTCACTTTCATCTGACTCTGATTTTGATGGAGATTTTCCCCTGCGACCCGACACGCCGCATAGAAACGATTCTTAAAATCTAACACATACAGAAGCACAGAAGTACCAGAGTCAACCTACAACAGCTATTCTTTAAAAAACTTTAAGGAACCTCTAACCTTGTGCCCAAACACCAACTCAAACAGTGTGAAACCTGTAGAGTCACACACAGTCTCTCATTGAAAAAAGCAGAAAAAGAAGTGCAACAGCCCAATCTCCAGGAAACTGGATGCCGTACGTTTTAATCATGGTCTTCAAGGTCTGATGAGCTTGTTCTAGTACTCCCTGAGACTGCGGGTGATTAAGCAGAGGAAACTATCTGAGAAATACCAAGCTCACTCTTTACCTCCTGAAAAACACCTGACACAAAATTGATTCCCTAATCATGTGGCACCTGTTTTGGTAAACCAAAATGAGAGAAGAAGCCCACCAAAGCCTCTATGATGGTTCTAGCCTTAACATTTCTAATGGGCACAGCATCTGGAAACAGATTAGTCACCTCCCTGATCACTAGCACAAAGTCATTACCTTTCTTTGTCTTAGACAGAGGTCCAACACAGTCTATCATAACCTTTGAAAAAGGCTCCTCCACAACAGGAATAGGGGTCATTGGAGCCACAGGGACAGTCTGATTGGGTTTCCCCAATATCTGACAGGAATGACAGGGCTGACAGGAAGCTACAACATCATGATGGAGCCCAGGCCAATAGAAATGCCACATGACCTTACCTCATGACAAACTTGTGAATATTTGAGAGAAATGGATTTTTTGTGTACATAGAAAAAGTCTTCAATGTTTGACTTCAGCTCATGAAAAATGTGAGCCAAAACCAAAGTGTTGCATTTCTTCCAAATGCCTAAATAGCCAGCTAAAGGAGTCTCATGAGCCAGACGCAACACTTCCTCACGATGCCTGAGGTAGCACTATCTGACTAAGCACTGCCCACTCATCAGTAGCAGGCTGAGTAGGAGGTCTCCACTGTCTCATAAGCACATCATCTTTGAGGTAAAAGCCCTTCGCCATTTGTTCACTTTCCTCCTCAGAAGAAGAAGCCTTCTCTCTAAGGGGAATCAGAGTGGGATCCTGTTTCTGGGACACAATCGATGCACTTTGAGTCGACATGGGAAGCTCACTCACACCACACCATTTTGCAAACATAGTATCTGCAAGGTCAACAGGAGCTGGATCACTCGCCCTAACTGTCTCTACTGTAGGTGCCTTGGCTAGTGTAGTGCAATCAACAGAAACGTCAGTAAATGTCTTTGCTTGAACCCGAGTGACTACACAGACAGCGTACTTCAGGGTACTCTGCCTCCAGAGCCCTGGACAACAGTGGGGTCACCACCACCAGTTTCTGAGCCAAATCATTGTCAAGCAGAAAGGTCACACCCATAACTGAAAGTTCAGGCACCACTACGACGTGAGCATAGACAACAAAATCGTTGGTTCTCACAAACATTCTATATAGGGGGACAGAACTACAGGCACCTCCAAAACCTTCCATAGGCATGTACAGTATGTTCCTAGAGCAGATGTGTCAGGTTTATGTGTCAGTTGTACCCACTACCATAACAGACTGACCTGAGGCTGTATCTCAGAGAAATGTGACTGGTGTTTCTGCTAACCCTTCCTCAACTGCCACCATCCCGTCTGACAAGAAACCATCAAACATCTGTAAATCAGCTTTATCAATGGTTTCCACCAGGTTGTGGCCTGAATTTGAATTGATAAGAGTACAGGGCACAGAGCGACTTGGTTCTCCTCTTGAGGGGTCCTTTCTCCGTAGAGCAGGGCAGTGAGATTTAATATGACCAGCCTTGCGAGAGTAATAACAAATTATGTCTCCTGGAAAAGGAGAAGACTTCTGATGTCGGCCATTGTCACTGGGGCGTCATCTCAACCTCCCCAGTTCTCTTAGCCTGACCACTAGGTTTATCATGCCATGACTCTTTATGAATAAGGGCATAGTTATCAGCCGCATCAGCAGTCTTACTCATGGTTTTTACGTCCAGATCATTCAAATGGGTCTGCATAACCTTTGTCTGGCCCTGTTTAAACTGCTCCAGTGCTATTAATTCATGTAGCCTTCACTACATAATACACTTCACTAGCTCTCAACCACTTGTCAAAGGCTGCTTCCTGCTGACATGCAAATCTAAATAAGTTTGCCCTGGCTGTAATCTCTCTGTCCTGAACCTCAACCTGTTTGCCTCTGGCACTAGCTTGTACACTTTTAACACTGCCTGTCGCTCTGTCATAATTACCAACCTGTGAAAGATCCAAAGTAACATAGGCTTCCTGAGCCTTCCCTTTCAAAGAGCCCTGGATTAGTGTCACCCAGTCCTCCTGAGGCCACGCCCACTGTATAGGTATCTTCTCAAATATCTCAAAACATAGCTTCACCCTTTCAGGGTCAAATCGTGGTACCAGAGAGAAACACTTAATTGCATCAAAAGCTTCATGATGTTCCTGGCGTCCGTTATCTAAAGCTAGTCTACCTTTTTTCAAGTTAAGTCTAAACCTCTCATGTTCTCTCCGTCTTTCACTTCCTCTGTCCACCTCGTGCTCCTGCTCTTTCTGATGGAGCTCATGTTGTAGTCGTTGGCGTTCGTGCTCTTTTTGTTACCACTCATGCTCGTTGCCTTCCTCCTCAAGATGACAATTGACCAAAATACACAACATAAGTTCTGGCTTTTTCGCATCCTCTGAAGCCTCTAACTCCAAACACTCCGTCAGTTTCCATAGCTTAGCTTTGGGTCAAACAAAATCATAATTACATGTTGTTAGTGTAAACACTTAAACTCAACTGCAGCTGCGGGTATCTCATGTATAACTATGAACATATTCAATAAATAGAAGATACGAAGGTCCGAATCGGTTCAACTTCAGTAGCGAGCTGTTACTATAGCGACATGTCAGTCAAACATTCACCGCAGTGATTTATTTGATTATTTGCTGTAATATCTTAATAATGGAGCAAAAAGTTAAAGATGGACCAGCACGTTACTTATTAGAGGATCCAAATAAAACGTTTGAGACCATGATGACCCATGAAAAAAATGTATTTGCTTAGTAT
>JAQQAE010022452.1:0-10253 GCA_029823295.1 Pseudamia nigra | reverse complement strand
CAGAACTGTCTGTGATTTAACCCTTTTGCCATTATTTTGTTCACTATCTGGATAACAAGTCCACTGTGTAAATATATTTATTTATTTATTTAAATTTATATGAAATTTTGTCAGGGCTGCAGGGAGCCACAACAGCGGGGCCGAAGAGCCGCATGCGGCTCCGGAGCCGTGGGTTGCCGACCCCTGCCTTAGGGTTTGTCACTCATAACACACACATACATCCCTCCTATTCTAGGAAATTATGAGAGGTCATTTACATTTGTTTTTGTTTTTTCCAAGCTCCGTCTTCAACATACAGCTCTGTGCTGTTGTCTCTAGGCATGACTACTCAAGATCACAAGCTCTTATCGCTAGGAAGGCAACCCCAATTAGAAACACATCTCTATTTGGATTTTAAGTTGGCTCATAGTACTGTTTTAAGACCATCATTATCTTAGCTGTTCTTGTCCTGTCTCTCTTTTTCAGCATGCAAAGGTAAAATTAAAGCCGGATGACTTCACGAAACATTAATCCACTCCTGCAGGATTTGTCTGTTGTACAATGCAACATGCCATTATGAAAGAATTAAATCTTCTCCGTGCCTCTGGGGAGTCCAGTGCATTTAGGATCGGTTTTGTTTGTACATGCGAGTTTGTATGTGAAATTAGTGTTTGAATTCATTTTTATTCAAAGCCAACTATCTGTGTGTGATTCTGCTTAAGTAAGTGACAGCCATGTGTGTGTATGTGTGTGCATGCATGCCTCAGAAGATTTGGCTGCAGCCACTGACATGGAATGTTGCTGACACAAAGGGAAGGCAACTGCTTTTTCTGCTCATACAACAGTTAGCATGGCATCAATCCTACCATCAAAGTAGTGGTGGCTTAGTGCTAGGGTTTAGCCGCGGGTAAACTGAACCCATCTCACATGAATCATGAGGTTTCAGAGGTTGTACTGTATGAGTTCACTTTAGGTTAGCAATGCCACATGTTAAATTTTAGTGTATGATCAAAAACAAGATCAATGTGTGTAGGTGAGGAAGATGCAAACCTCTCATTATGTATTAAGAAAGAAACTAGAAACTGAACTGAAAATTGCTGATCTGTCATTTTCTCTCGTTGCATTTTGTCTCTTCTGCTGCAGGAAAACACTCAAAAAAAGACTTTTTCAGTGCAGAGTGCGTGGCAGTAGATAAAATGCAGACTGTCACACATGGGACAGAGATTAATAGGCAGTATCTATGTTTTTAGTAAGACACATGACAACTGCATACTGCATCCTGTTATACAGTAACTATTGAAAAGGTACTTAGAGCTGAAAGGACAGAGGGGCTGAAAGGATATACCAGTACATTATACTGTTAATGTAAAATACTGATTTGGTCCATTACTCTTTAATGTTCACTTAACACATTTTACACAGTGCCTCCTAGTTACTCAGTCTTTCTGAGTTTAAGTCCAAAATATTGCCAGATAACAGAGATTGTGTGATATAAAATTTTAGGCAACAGTTTACTGTCATCCAACGAGCAGACTGATGCCAAATTGCCAGTTAGCCTGTACACTAGTCAGTCATGTACGTATCTGTGTGCTCCACTACTTGAAAAGAGACACATCATTTCTTCAAGGATGTGCAAAATGAGCAGACGGCACAGAATGGAAACAAATGTTACATTTTTCAGGGTATTGAATTGGAGGTTTTTTTTGCAGCTGCAGTTTTGTGATTGTACCATCAATCCTATTGTATCCCCCTGCCCCCCAACTGCAAGGCTGAGCTCAGTTCGCTGCCGTTTGTGAATTTTCCCTTTTTGTGGGATCAATTAAGTATCAATCAATCAATCAATCAATCAATCAAACCGCATCGAGTAACCAATTGAACATTAGACTATTTTTAAGTTCCACTTGGATGCAAATGATGATTATTTTCATTAATAATTACTGAGTTACATAGCTTATGAACTGCCTGAGTCAGAGTTTGGTCACTGGACCATTCTTTAGCCAATTACCAATGTCTAGCAGTCATCATGATGTTGACCAGGATAGTTTTTGTGTTACTGAGCAAAAATTCTGTAATTTCCTTTGAGCACGTTGTAATTCAAGAGAATTCTACCAACTTTGGTTCACAGCGATGCTGGAAAAAGACAACTCTTTGATGCTGTGTTTTCAGACAAATGGGAGGTTTATTACAGGACTGACAACTGTAATATTACCAGTTGCTGATCGGATTCATTCAGATATGACTGCAATTTTACTCTGTGGTGTGATGTATCAGCATAAAATTGCATCAGATTATCATTGTTTAGCCTTTTGATGTGGACTGAGAGACATAGACAGACTGAAGGTGTGCATTATTTATTCCTTATATTAATTTTGTTATAGTTGATATCTGTCTTCATATTTAATTATTGCTGATAATTGTTCATTGTTCCTCCTCTTGATCTGTAATCGGTGACAGGATTGTGTCTGTGATTTTAAGGTGTTGTATGCATGGTTGTAGGCTGCAAATGAATTACCCTCAGGATTAATAAAGTTGTCTGAATCTGCATTTCTCATTCTGGCATTCCCCACTACTGTGGCTTTAAGTGTACAAATGTTTAAAGATTGAAGAGTGACATGATTGTGAACCTGGTCTTCTGCCTAGGTTTCAGATTTATATTGTTGTGCCTGTCAGAAGTTATATAAAACTGTCCACTTTGCTCCAGTGTATGTGTTTGCTTGAAAGATGTGAAAATGACACAAACACAGCATGAAGTCTGGTTTGTTTATCATTTCCCCTCTCATTTCAGCAGTGTTGCTGTTAATGTCCTCCAAGCCCAGATGACACTGCAAAGTCTTTAATCTCTGACAGATACACATGCACGCTCATTCACTGCAGAGCACGTTGTCCAATTACCGATTCAGCATCAATAATTTACTCAGACACTGCTCATCAGAAGATACTTATTGCAATTAGGCTCCCCTGCTTTGCTTCTGATGGGATTGACAGGAGGCTTTTGCAGATCCTTTAGATACAGGATGGACAGATGCACAGACTGGCTGATGGGGTTTGAGGATGTTGATATGTTTGGCATGTCCTATTGGCATGCCAAACATAGCATTGTCAGTCACTCATGTTTATGTAAATTAGAATAAAGAAACCTACAGAGAACTATAACTACTGGGATGTAAAGTGTTGGGTCATGGTTTTAAAGGGTAGTGACAGAGATCCTTTATAATAGTCTACATTAGCTTCTATTCCTACAGTACCTATGTAGCAGTTCTGATGTTATTACAAACCTTCTCTAAAAGTAATGATAATGATGGATCTTGATGGATAATGATGATCTTAGAGCGAGAAATGATAAGAAGCTGCTTTTCTGGTGGTGCTTAAAAAAACAGTGTAGTAAGGGAATGTGCACACTTCTAAGAATACATCACTACATGGATTTGGAAACTGAACTGTTTTAGTCATTTGATTCTGTGTCATACATATGACAGAATGGTGAATACAGTCCCATGGAATCTGGCAAAACACTTAGTACAGTGCGTGTTTAATTGTTTGACACACTAGAGCAGTTCTGTAGTTCTGTGTTTTACAACATGTGAACAGAATGTGCTGCTTAAATTCCCTTGTCTGCTTTAATTCTTTCGGAAAATAGGATTTCATTGTGTCAACTAAGTTATACATCACTGTGTTAGTGAGAAAATCCAATCCAGATTTAACCCCAGAGGTCAATTACTTGGCAACTGCTTGCTAAACTTTTTCTGCTCAATCTGCCTTTTGTGGACCAGCCTACTCAATCCATGTGCACCCACATAAAATTGGCATAATTTCATTTTTGCTCAGAAATTCCAACCTTGAATTTGGTATTTCTTGAGTAATTTTTCATCAACATTTGTTCAAACTTGTTTTGGGTTCTGGAGTTTTGCTAATAGTGAACAGCAAATATCCACTCCTTTTATTGCTTCTGTGAATAATAATCTAATCATAATTGATTTCCAACTACAGCACATAAATGATGGGACAAATTGAATTACTTTAGCTAGTAATAGACAATTCCTGCTCTTTTGGTGCTCTGTATGTGATAGAAATGTAATAATATAGTCAACATTATCCAAAGCTTCTCCTTCACCATTATAGACACCTGCAGCTCTTGGCTTTCCTTCACACCATAACCCCATCCTTATATGGTATGATCTATCAAAACTGTACGCCTTTATACATTTAACATAACATTTGTCAAAATTAACATCTCTATTGGTACTTGCAGACATTGCATATTGTAGGATTGTGAGAGACATGTTGTTGACTGTAAATTACAGGCTCTTACTAAAATGTTTCCCACATTTTGCTGTTAGTTTGTTCTATGCTCAATTTTTTTAATGTAAGTAATTCATTTAATTATGTTTTGTGTTAATTACCTTTATGTCAAAGTAGCAAAGCCTGACACTGCAAGTGCAAATTGTTGAATTGAAGGAAATGCTCCTGTCCTAGCAATGACGGCGTGATTCTCTATTTGTTTAAATTAAAACCTACATAGCTTTCATCAGAATATAATAAACAAAATATACTTTTGACACTTAAGATGGAAAACCAGATGTCTACTCGCTGACTGAATGTTCAGATTGTCAAATATTCAGGTGGAGCCCTATATTTTTACAAAAATTACAATGTACTGTTCATATTTTATAATTTCAGCAAAACAAGGTGAAAATTATTTTAGACTTACAATAAAGCAGTGGAATAAGTTCACCAATGATTTTTATTTACCAGCACACTAAACTAACAACAGCAGAAATCTATCTTTGTTGTTTATTTTATCCAGTAATTTATAAATGTTACAGAACGACATCCTTAAATCAGTTCAGTACTTTTGTTTCTGCCCATTTCCTTGGATTGGTTCCATTTGTTACAGCTGTCTCTAACAATAGATAATGAAGCAGTAAAGAGCTGCTTAAATTTTTAACACACACCATCAAGAAGCACATTAACTAAAGAAAAAGAACAGGGAGACAGAGATGGAGTGATGTTGAAGAAAACTCAAAAAAAAAAAGTGTGAGCATGCGAGCACTTAATAACCTGGCCTGCTGATATATGTTTTTAGATTTTTGGGGGTGTTAAGAATTTTTGGGGTAAGTAAACAATAGCAAAAGCTTCCAGTGACAGCAAAATTCTCCTTGTTTTTCCCTCTGTCACTTGATGAGTAGACAGATCTGTGACATGGTTATCTGTTGGTCTCATATGTGTTGTTTCGTCCCAGTAGGATGTAAAACGAGGGTAGGTAAAGAGCTCTAGGAGCATCAGAGAGAAGAACATGGAATAAAATTCAGAAACTGAACGTTGTCAGTGGATCTTCCTTAACAGTCTCTTTGAACTCTTCCACCACAGGGACAATTTTGTGGAAACTGGATATTTAATACTGTACGTGTGATTTTAATGTCACAATGAGATGTCGTGCATACTGTTAGTTGAATAATACGTACATGCTAGGTTTATCTAGATTGTGTTTATGAAAAAAAAATGTTGCCACAACTTTTGAATAGCTGTCCACCGCAGTGACAACTGTCCCTGAAAGGGTGAAATAATTGAATGCACAGATCAATCCATTATCATAGCAAGCACTTGTTAGACACAGTGTCTGGAGACAAGTATTAGATATTACACTGATACTCCTTCATACAGACAACTGAGAAAAGTGTGACTGACAATCAGGTCACTACCCAATCATTTTGAGCTGTGAGGCACGGAGACTTTAAATATAAAAATGTAAATGATACTGCTTCTTGTGCTGTTGGCTAATGTAGTTTGGCTTCTTTCGCCCCAGAAGGCCTCTGTGGGTTTGGTAAACCATTCACTTATATTTCTGCTTTTTTGTGCTTTTGAGGTTGAGTAGATGAGTGAGGCACTTTCCATAACATTATTCTGTCACCACACACTCTGAATTTTCCCCTTGCTTTGAAACACGCAAGGGCAAACCAGTAACATCCAAACAAATGGCAACAAATATGCAAAGCAGGAGCCAGAAGGCTGTGGCATCATTTTCATCCTAATAATTAATGTTTTATTTATACTATTGATGTGTCTCCAACGATGCAGCTACTAAATAAAGATGGACACATAGTAACTATCACTGTCTCTATATATTTAGGATTGAAAGCCAGTTTACCCAAATCATATGACGGTTTCACACAGATAGTTTTGGTCTGAGTTGCTCAGGTTCTGAGATATGTTGATACATTGACTTAAAGAGAATTTATTTTGTGGTACCAACTTAATTAAATAAATGAAACAAGACCAAATGTTGCTATCAGCAGACAACTCTATGTGCTGAAACACTTAGGACCCCTTTCCAGAACTGAGGAACATTCTCAGATGAGGGGTGAAATGTCTTCATGAACTTAAAAGAAGTTCAGTGGCCTTATATTTAGGCTACAGTTCAAGATTCGAAAGAACACAGACTTACACTGGGCTGATTTAATAGTTACTTCAGTGTTGCCAACAAACACGCAATCATTAGAAAACTAGTACCTACAGCCTGGGAATCAACTCAAACTTTGTTGTGCCATCTCAGGAAAATACTTGTTTGTGTCCCTGAATCTCATTGGAAGTACCAAATGTTGGAAATAACAGAGTGCATGCATATCATCCTATAGGAAACCCCCTCATTTTGAGATGGCGACTCGCTAATTATCCTGGAAAACTACATTTGCAGTAACCATGTAATTACAGTGTTTATGCAGTATGCTACTGCCAGACTTGGCCAAAGGTGTAGAATATTTGACCTAGCATTTTCCAGGATGGTGCTCCTCAGCATGAATCATCATTACATGAGATTTTATAGTTCTGTTATCTGTAAGGTTATTAAATCCTTGCAAGTACTGTATTTTATGTGTACCTTTAGTATTTCCTGATTGCAAGCTATGTCTCTGTAATTATTCTTTCTTGTTATTATAGATACACATATTGATATTGATCTCCATGTGCACGCTAGAAGTTCAGGTTATTTTGGAAAACGTTTGGAGCCTTTGTACAGCTGCTGATGCCTGGAGGCCAAGCTGCTGTGCCTAAACATGTTGTAATGATTTTTTACCACTGACCCTACAGTCCTCGTCAGGGACACAGCTTGTTCTTTAACCTTGTATTGAGCACATGAGAAGAACCACTGGATGTTGGCATGTCTTTGATGCATAATGTATAAACGTCAGTACAGCTGCCAGTCAGGGTTAGGTGTTACCTTCTTGTCCACCTTTCATGTATATGTTAATTTTTCATTAATGTCATTTAACTGATGCTTTTATTGGGGGGTATTCAATGAGTCGGCAGGGGGCTCAGTTAATTAGAAAGGCTGCTGAGGAATACAGGCACTTGCAGCTATCAGATCTAATCTTTAAATTTTAAGGTGGTTTCTACACCCTTTGTTATCTTGCTACTCATTCAGAAGGGAATCTCAGTGATTGCTTTGGTTGGTTGAATGCAACAGGTGGCAGATTATATCAGCTATAGCTAAGGAGCATGTTAAATTCTGGCTTCATTTGATTGAATAATTTTTGAACCTTTTCCTTTATGAGGCTTACGTGTATAGTATTGTTTGTCTATCATTTACTATTTGGGTCACACTGACATGGCTTTTACTGCATAATACAATGATCAATCTTTCACTGAAACCCAAGTTAATCATAGATAAGTAAATCATCATTAACTTTCCATGAAACATCATCAACTGAAACTTCAAAAAAACTTTTCCTTTAAATCATATGTATTACTCCAATTCAGCTGTGACTCCTGTCTTCACTTGTTACTTGTTCCATACTGAAGGCATTTCTGTCATCTGGCACCACCATCCACCCATGCCACTGTACCATTTTCTGATTAGTTACGGTCCTCATCTGGCAAACACACCCAACCAGCCAATTTGTCCTGACCTCAGGTCTGCAGCCATACATGCCTGGTCACAGTATGTGTTGGCCAGGTTCGGCTGAGCACCATATGCGACAGGATGTTTGTAATGGTTGCCACAAAGCTCTCGTCAGCCATCTCTGTGCACTATTTATAAGGCAGCCCTGTTATTTGGTTGCATGTAGGGGATTGTTGGCATCAGTGGATGGAGGGATGAAAGCATTTTGTCCTCTTTCCGTTCACTCATCTCACTCTGTTTTTTCCGTGCTGGAAAAACATGGATTGCAGCCACTTCTTCTTAACACTGGTCTAATCTAAGGCCCAGGGATCAGAGTGGTCCAAAGTGGCAGCTTTGCTTTAACTTTCTTGTCCATTGCTCTTTAGGGGCATTGTTGCAGTGCCAGCGCAAAATTCATACAAGTACTTTGGAGATTTTTTAATGTTAATATACATGGAAGGCTGGGTTATACGAGCTACATGTGCTCCTTCTTCTTAAAAGCAGCCCCCTTGTGTCTTGAAACTGACTAGTTCAATATGTGCTCTCTCCCCATGGGGTGCATCAGAGCTGTAGGAAACATCATAAAACTTACACACTTCATGTGCACTGATTTTTTTCCCCCAATGAAACGTGAGTAATGACAACATAATCAGCTGTCAGTTAGAGTGAAGATGTGGCTTATGCCATGGTTTTCACAACTCTGGGTACTATGGAGTGAGTTGAACTTTTTTATAGTGCTGAGAACATTTGCTACATCAATAGTATATTTTCCTATTCATTTGTGAGCTATTTGTGTGACAGCTAACCGATAGGGTGTTACTAACACAGAGTGTGCTTAAAGAGCTGGGATTGTGAATAACTAAACATGTTTTAAATTATGTAACTTATTTGTTGGATTGTTTTTAAATATTTTTGCTCATAGTGCTTAACAGTAGAAAACATAAAACAGCCAAACAAGTTTACTTTACCCATAACCATTTCTAGTTAGTAAAAAAAGTAATCTGTTAATTGTATTAAGCAATTGTCTTCACAAAGTAATATACCAGGTAATAAACAAGAGATTGTTTAGCCATCATGTCTTTGGTTCCTCTGGTTTTATCCTTAAAATATCTTCAAGAACACCAGTCAGTTTGCATGGGAGTCAGAACAAATCAAGTCCAAACTGTGTAGCCTGTTAGAAGACAATACCTTCAGGTCATAAATTATTTTCTTTTATCCACCGTAAACTGAACGACTTGACATATTTTTTAGATGACATAAATATAAATGTTGTTAAATTAAAAACTTGACTTAAACAGTCTGAAAATCATTTCATTTTGATAAGGCTAAATTAAACTTGATGATGAATTGTTCCCAAAAGTGTTGCTTTCTGTTTTTGGGTGTATCTGTAAGCACTAGTAAATTGAAAGCCTCATATACAGCACAATGGGGACATGCTATAATGGAAAATACTTTACAGACAGTGAGAACCCCGAGATTTTTAACATGTACTTTGATTGTAACTTTTTCGGTTGTGTCACAACCTTGTAGATCATGATGTTTTAATACTTTTAGCTAAATAGAAATAAATATATTGACATGAATTGAAAACATAAAACAGGCTTTTACAGTTTTTTATGTCTTAGTCAAACCTACTGAAATGGCATTGTGTTTCTCTTGTACTCTTACAATAAAATCATGTTAAATATTAAAAGCTGCAGTATTTAATATTATTAAATAACACAAATTGCTGCTTTTAGTAAAAACCCACAAACTATTACACCATTCTGCAGTTTTCCTCAACTCTTTGAAGTATATTCCTGCCTTACAGCTCATTGTTTTGGATTTTACAACCCACAACTGTTTTTGTTCAATGTTACTGCTCCCATCAAACTCATTTCCATTCACAGCTCTTTTAGTCAAAAAACTATTAATAACACCCTGACTGTACACTGCAGCATTACTTGCTATGCACTAAATGGCAGGAAGGCAACATGCTGGTAAAGATAATGGACAGTTTCAAAGAACTGAATTTTGCTCATGTTTGCCATATCAGTCCATCTTAATCCTCACAAGGGTTGGGAGGGTGCTGGAGCTTATCCCAGCTGACATCGGGTGAAGGCAGGGTACACTCTGGACATCACTCTGCCTCTATATGTCATCACAGGGCTGACATATACTGTAGAGACAGACAACCATTCACACTCACATTCATGCCAGTGGGCAACTTAGAGTGATCAGTTAACCTAAGTGTATATTTTTGGTTGTGGGAGGAAGCCAGAATACACGGAGAAACCAGACAAATGGGAGAACATGCAAACTCCACGTATGTGGTTTTTCCACTAGTACCTACACTCAACAAAAATATAAACGCAACACTTTTGTTTTTGATCCCATTTTTCATGAGATGGACTCAAAGATC
>JAQQAE010022451.1:0-10253 GCA_029823295.1 Pseudamia nigra | reverse complement strand
GGAGAGGAGGAAGAGGAGGGAGGGAGAGCATGTGGTTAAAAGGGGAGGGAAGTGGAAGAGGGAGGGGGGTCTGGCCAAAGAGGGACACTAAAAGAACAAGAAGAAGAAGAAGATAAGGGGGAAGAGGAGAGAAAAGCGCACATGGACACAGGAAGTCTGGCACTTTCCATTCACATGCCAAGTCATCAGATGGTGCTGTGTGTTCACACCCGGAGATGTCGCAACCAAAAAAAAAAAAAAAAACACCCCGCTCCCTTCAAATCACTGCTACAGACAATAAGCAGCTGTTCACATGTTGGATGAGAGCTGGAGATGAGACAAAAGTCGTCTGTCAGTGGTGCAAATTCGCAAAACTCAATAAGAGTTTTAAAAGTCCCGGATCTCAAGTCAGTCTGTATCTGCACTGCTGATATGATGACTTAGGGGTGACAGCAGACCCGAGAATAAAGCCATGAAGGATCAGTAGATCATGCATTACAGAACCCTAATAAATACTTTTCCATAGGCGTCTTAGTAAAATCTCAACAAATTCAGCTATATTCATTTGAATTTAAAGATCCCATATCTTAGCACATAAATACTAAATACACATAAATACTGTATATACTGTATATATGTGTTGATTGAAGACTGAAGACTTCTGTAAGGGTATTGATTTTACTTTTTTTCCAAGAGCCTTTTTGTAATGCCGCCACACATTTGTTTAATCACTGGTCATTCCAAAAGTGATCTGGGATTATGAACTGAGTAATAAAGATAGAAAAAGAGACAGAATAATGCACTTTTTATGGACAGTTCTGAAAAAAAGAGAGTAATATTGTCCAATTGGCTCTTGGGGTGGGGATTATTTTACCATAAATGTAATGGGTTGCCTTAAAGTTTAAATGATCAAATTTAGAATCTTGCTGGCCAGAGTCAGTGCAGTTTAACTTGCATACAGTGCCATGCACAAGTCTTAGGCTGCCTTAAGTTTGTTGTTATATCTTCATACACATGCACAAAAAATAATCAACAGAAATTAAATTCAAATTGTTATGGGAGCGATACTTAAATATCCACCTTAAGGGGTAGAAAATGGATGGATGATGGATGGATGGATAGTTTATTGTTTTTATAGGATTGTAAATAAAAATATAGAAAACGTACATAGTGCGAAGACATAAAAGTTGGGACTAAATGGCTAAAAAGTATCCCACATAATAAGGACCATTTGACCTGTACAGCTGAATAAAACCTAGTTTAAATGAGCTAGATCTCATTCTGACAGTGAGAAACTGAAATGTTTAGTTCTACATTTCCTGTATGTTCTGCTTCTAAAGTGCATGTGTATGGTCATTATAGTCTGCTAAACCAACAAACCCACGGCAACCAACAACTTTTGCACAGTACTGTACATGTATATGGTAGGCATGCAAAAAATGCCATGCCCCCTTTGTGGGGAAAGTGAATGACTGTTCCACAATGACCCTGAAAGAAAATTAAAGGAATTAAATAGCTTCTAAATACAACATAGATACGATGTAAGTGTCATATATGTGGATTCTGTTTACAGTGGAACACACTAGATACATTCAAAAAGAGCAGCATGCTAGTATCCATGCTAGTGTTATGGCAGACTGAATGGACATGATGAAATATGAATCAGAATTAATTCAGTTCATATATATCAGTTTTTATTCCCCAAAGGGGGTTCAATTCAATTCAATTCAATTCAATTGTATTTGTATAGTGCCAATCATAATTCTAGACGCTTCACAATTCAAGGCCAAAAACCTCAAGACTATATGGAGAGCAAACCCAGCAGAACCACCAAGAGCAAGCCGAGGGTAGTGGTGGGGGAGGAAAAACTTCCTTTAATGGAAGAGAAAAACCTCCAGCAGAACCAGCGGCTCAGGGTAGGCGGCCATTTGCCTCGACCGGTTAGGGTTAGTGGACAGAGGAGAGACAAAAGAAAGAGTAGAGTTACGTAGAACAACAAACAACACAGACTCTGGACGACATCTACAGTCACAGGACCGGTCCACAACCAGCAAACACACAGCAAGGACATGAGGCCATGTTGTGACTAGTGTGTACAATGCAATGCCAGTGATGTCACACGATTTTCCACCGTTTGTTTTTCCTCTTATGCATCTTCTTGTGAGGATTCCTCAGTTCCGACAATACAGACAAAGTTCATATTTGAACAGCTTCTATTTTACAACAAGGACTTGATATAAGCCTCAAAAGCTAACATCATTGCATTTTCATAATATGGGACCTTTAATAGATTCATTTTTTTCCTCTCGCATTGCTGTGACCTTTGAGACAACTGAAATCTTGGTCACGGCTGCTCTGAGGTTTATTGGAACCAAGGTCACTTTGATTTGATGCAATGAAACACTTAGATAGCTGGAATATATTTAAACGATGTGCCATAGTTTGTTGGAAATATCAAAGCATTTACAAGAGTCTCATTTGAAATGGAAATGCCTTTAATGACTTCACTGGCTTTACTTAATGACTTAATGCTCATAATGCGTCAACAACATTCAGAGTCAGACACATTTAGCTGATTTCTTTGGCCTGACTGCATATTTTACTTCACACTTAATAAATTAAGGCCTGGTGTGGATGAAAATTCTCCTCCAGCTTTAAATATTGTGCATGTTAATGTGATGTTATGGCCTAAAATGTCCTGTTTTACATAAACAATGATGGTTATGTTAATTTTTTTATTTATTTTGTTAATTTTTTTTTAATGTCTCCATTGTTTTGTTTATTTTTGTTGATTTTGTGGATTATTCTGATCATTTTGTTTTAATGTTGTTAATGTTGTTTTACATTTGCAGAGTAATACGTGTAAAATGTCAAGAAATATGGATTCATTAACTGTAAAAATGAAATAGTCAGTTTAGAATGAATTTTCCAACCTTTGGTACAATTTTTAATCCATTTTGTTCTCATTTGTTTACAATTCTATCACTTCTTGGCATCTTTGTGTTTATTTCCTTGATTGTTTTTTTCATTTTTCATAGAATTATGCAAAAAATAAATCAAATATCAATGGATTAAAGGTCCCATAGCTTAACACTTATGTTGACAAAATGAAGAGTTGATTTGATTTTTACTCACTTTTTTGTTGCGCTTGTTGTAATTCTTTCACATCTGCTCAGCAGAGTTTTGTATCCACCCACTTCTCATCAGTGAACGACTGTTTAAACCGGGGATTATTTTAACTTAAATATGACTGGCTCCAACCTTTGAATATTGAAATTTAGAATTCTACTACCTATGATGTCACAAGTTACAACAACTCAAAACTGCTTGCATTTCATTTTTTTGGCTCTGTGTCGTTTTGAGGATCTCTCAGGACTGGCATCACTGAGCAAGTTCATATTTTCAGAAGTTTTATTTTACATCACAGTTTATACAAACCTCAAAACCCCAAAAAGTTGCTTTTACACAGTATGGGACCTTTAACAATTCACCAGAACAGAGAAAATTAACTACGCAAATAAGAGCACTGGTTAGAACTGCCCCTGCTTTATATAAGGAGTTTATAAATTTAAATGACATGTCATTTTTTGATTCCTTAAAATTTAAATGAACAATAATTTTATATCATTGTTGTTTGTTATTTGATCATTCTTTGTTATTTGATTATTCTTTGTTAATTTTATTCAATTTTGGTCAGTTTATGTAGTATTACAGTCATTTTTGGTCATCTTCTTGATTATTCTCTTCGTCATCTTGTCATTGTTCGTTTCTTGCTTTTTTTTTCAATTTGTTGTTTCATTCATACACTTACGCAGAAAAGCTACAAATTAATACGTTACCTATTGACCAGAACACAAAAAATGAGGTGTATGACCCGATAATAATAATGTCAGTCCCTATACCCTCAATGTTCAAATAAGATCTACTGTACACCCTTGTGTCTAACCAATATGTATTTTTCCTCTGATTCAATTGCACTGAATTGAGCTAAAGTGACAGTTTACACTCCAGTCCTCCTCGCTGCGTCCAATCGCATCTTGCCTGGCTGCAGCCTCCACCAGCTGTCTCCTCCACACGGGGGGTCGTCTTGCACGCTGCACCCGGGATGTGCCCCTTGTACCCTAGGTAGCGCTTGGCTGAGGGAGGAGGGGGAATGGGTCTGTCTCTTCCACTGCTGACTCATCTCACACACTAGACACACACACACTGACACACATCCAGGCGAGCGTCTCCTCTCTCTCTCTCGTTTTCACTCACTCGCTCGCTCCCACTCTTGAGAGGCAGTGGAGATGCCAGGCGGAGGACTCGGGGCCAGTGGGTGCCGTCAGGCGGTGGTAATCTGACTGGATTACCAACCAGGTGGAAACATTCAGGCTCTCTACTCCATCCCCTCCTCCTCTTCCTCCCTTTTCCTCCGCTTCATCCTAGCCATTATTTACCTTCTCCTCTTCTCTCTCGGTCTATTAATTATCATTTAATATTGTGATAATTACACGTGATCACTATATACATTTTTCTTTTGTCTTAAAGGTCCATGTCTTAACAGTTGAACCTATAATTGTACTGTTTATATGTGTCTGTTTAAGGCTGTTGTGATGGTTATGACAAAATAAACCATGCTGACTTGATTGGTCCTCTTTATACCTGATTTCACTGCAAACTGTTGTAGTCATTCACATATTAAAATAAAACACTGATTGAAACTATCTGTCATTTCTGAAGTGACTTGGGATCAGATTCTGAAACATGGCCGCTGTACAAAAAAAAGAGGAAAATACACTTTTCTTTGACAATTTTCTAGAAAAAAAACATTTAGAAATAGGCTCCAAAGTTCCATTTTCCTTGCTCATGTGGCCTAATGGACTTTATCCTGGGTATGATCAGTTATGACTTAAGATGTCACAAATCACAAAAATTCAAAATGCCTTGCTTTCCTGTTGCTTATCTTGTGTGTATTTCTTACGACTGAAAGTACTAAGTTAATTTTTTCACATCTTTCATTTTAAATCACAGAGGGCATATAAATGTCAAAACCCAACAAAGATGGGTTCAAAGGGTTTCATCCTGTTGATGGAGTCCACAATATTAATCCAAAATACATTAAATCAACAAAATAAGTGGTAATAAAATCCTCAAATCGAAGCGTACATTTGCACTTCCTTCACATCATTTTCTTCTTTGATCCCTACATGTTTGTCCTGTTGATTCTTTTTTGTCTTTGCATCATTTATACAGTTTCTGCATCATTCATATCAATGTTAATTTGCCACTTCTGAATCGACCACATATTGTGGAGTGACAGTAAACTCCTTTAATCCTTGAATCTTTGAATTATTTGGTTCATTTTGATTTAACGTTATACAGTGCCGTCACATTTAAGGACATGGCCATAGGTTTTTTTTACAGTGCAGGAATTTGGTTTACATTTGTCAATAAAGCCTTTCAACTGCTGATTAATATACCACAGAAATTTGCAGGACAAAAGTGATTAAACCTGAATCTGCAAAATGTTAGGCTCTAGATATTAAACAAAATCGTCACATGAATCCCACATGTAGTGGGATCCAAGTATATGAAAATGTGCAGTGATTGAAAATGACTAAGCATTTTATGTTATTTTGATTATGTTGCTTCATTTACAATTGCATATTTCACAATTTTTTTCATCCGCTTTTTATCTTTTTTATCTTGCCTTTCCTGTTTTTTACATTGTTTTGTCTCAATTTTTTCATCATATTTTGTCTTTTGCGTCACTTTCATCTTCTTCTTTCATCAACAAAAGACATAGAACTGCAAATAATCATCTGGTGGGTTTATTTTTTCATTTTTATTCAGGACCAAAAAAACATCTTTTTTTACACATCATTTTACATTTATTGTGATTATGACTGACACCAACTGTCATAGAAGTGTCTTTTCCATTTGCACACACACCTTTAATCCTACATCTTTTAATCTCACACACGTGTGAATTTAAACGATGTAGGATTAAAGGTGTGTGACGGTAGGAGGATAAAGGGGCGTGTCCCATCTGCCATGACGATCAAAGCTGAGAAACTTCCAAGAGATGAGAGACGGTCACTGACAGCATTGTGATGAATGGACAGGGCGGGGGGGCACATAACACTCACAAACACTCTCATTTAAAGCAGATAAGTGGATCTTGAAGCAAGGATCTTTACTTAAGAAGAAATTGAGGGAGATTTGTACAATAAATTGATGATAGAATGAATTATCAGGATCTGTGGCTGGATGATAAAACAATACTCATCATTATCGTGATATATTTCTGGATCCATTTCCACCTAGTATTAACATGATGATTAAAAATACAAAAAGAAGCAAAATGACAATATTGCATATCAAGCAATCCAGAATCATGATAAGCAATGACTGAACGACAAAAATTAAATGACAGTTAATGTAAATGCTGAGACGTGACTCAGTGTTCGCAGCTTTGTCTTTGATTAAGCTGTTGTTTAATAGGTGTAAAGGCAAACACGATCTGTATCTCGATAAAACAGCTTCTTGAAGATCACATTTTTGATACCAGGTGTAAATGCAGTCTTCAGCTGAATGTGGAGGGAGGCAAGAAATACAGGAAGAGATAGAAAAGAAGAAGACAGGACAGGAAATGGTCGAATAGAAAAGAAGTGAAAGAAAAGAGAAATGGGTTAGATGTTATCTCGTCCAACTAGTGTCGTTATGGTTCATTTCAAACAGCAAAATGAAACTGCATTAAAGGTTCCACGCCTTATGAGGTTTTGAGGTATGTATAAAGTCTGCAATATCAAATACAAGCTGTGCAAATGTAAACTTACTCAGTACTCTCAATCCAGAGAAATCCACAAAGCACAACAGTCAACAGGAAAACCAAGCCATTCTGCACTGCTGTAATTTGTAACATCACATGTGAGCACAATCACAGTCAAGCTGTAGTGCATCGATCCCTATTTTTGGGGGGGGGGTTGATGTGTCAAATTGCATTGTTAGGAATGAACTTAGGAATGACCTATGGCTCAGCCAGTCAAAGTGTTTTCTTTATTATAAATAAGCCTGTGAGAAACCATGGGTAAATCAAATTAAGACACTATTTTGTCCACACTCCTACAGAACTTGTCAATATGTAAGTATAGATAGTGAAGCTATATACAGCCCCTTTAAGTTCAAATTAAAACAGCTGACCCACCTGTGGAAAATGTAATGTAATTGTAATGTAATTAAGGAGCCTTTTGGGAAGTATTTATATAGACCTTCTAAGATGTTATGAAATGTGTTGAAATTTTTCTAAGATAATTTTTGGAGAGCATTTATTTGGACCTTGTAGTAAGTGTTCTAGTGGTCTTTCCATAGAGACATTACACATAAAAATATACATTCAAATTACCTTTTAGATCAAAATTATAAACCACAGTAATATGTGGACAATATAATGTGTAACTTAGTTTGCTGAGATGGTTTTAAGATGGTTTTGGAGAGCATACATATCAGCCTTTCAGTACGTGTTCTAGTGATCCACCTTTATGAAATAATGGCTCTATTAGCACATAGAAGAGCTACAAACATAACTTTAAATGTTAAGTAATAGGATATTTAAAATCAAGTTAACACACCTGATTTCTCTGTGGAAAATATGTTTGCAATTTAGAGAGCATTTATTTGTACCCTCTAATTTTAAGACTAACTTTTAAGATATGGGACCTTACAGTTCAAACTGACATAGCTGAGTCATCTGTGAGAAAGTGTAATTTGTTGAAATTTTTCTAAGATGATTTTTGGACAGCATTTATTTGTACCTTCTAATAAGTGTTCTAGTCATCCATCTTTTAAGGCTACATCTCTGTAGACACTTGTACGAGGTACAAACATAAATATAAGTGTTAAGATATGGGACCTTTAAGTTCAAATTGACATGCCTGACTCATTTGTAGAAAATGTACTTACAATTTGGAGAGCATTTATTTGGACCTTTTAATAAGTGTTCTAGAGGCCCATCTTTAAATTACAGTATATCTCTACAGACACAAGTAAGAGGTCCATGTGTAAATTTAAGTGTTAATATATGAGACCTTTAAGTTCAAATTTACAAAGCTGAGTCATTTGTCTAAAGTATCATTGGTAACGTATTTTGTTGAGGTTTTTCATGGATGATTTTTGGAGGGCATTATTTGGACATTCTAATATGCTTTCTAGGCGTTCTTTTTTTAATTATATCTCTACTGACACATGTAAGAGGTACACATTTAAAATTAAGTGTTAAGATATGGCACCTTTAAGTTCAAATCTATAAAGGTCAAATTAACATGCATGACATGTCTGTGGGGAATGTATTTGCAATTTGGAGAGCATTTTTTCTGTTTAAATTTTAAGGTATGGGACTTGTCAGTTCAAATATATAAAGCTGAGTCATTTGCAGAAACTTGGATTTTTAAGGTAATTGTGAGCTGTTTCTAAGATGATTTTTGGAGAGCATTTATTTGAGCCTTCTAATAAATGTCCTAATGGTCCATCTTTAAATTACACATCTCTTTAGACACATATGACCGGTACAAATATAAATGTGCTAGTAATATGTGACCTTTAAGGCAGAAACAATATAAATACTACACGGACTGTGTGTTTGTGTGTGCATTTACGTGTCATGTGTAGCTGTGCTCTCTCCCTCACTCTCTCTGTGTTCCTACTGGGTCACACATGGAACACACACACACACACACGTGCACACACACACAAAGTCATGTAAACAAAAACCGTCTGCTGTCTGGGAAGTAACACACCTGTTCAATAACAAGCTCTGCCACGCCCTCCATAATACTGCACACCTGTGCTACTGCAGGCTAAACCTAACCTTAATCACACACACATACACACACACTTGCACAACTGCTGCCCAGGGGCTAACATCACAGAAAAAGGGAAGAAAGACAGAGAGAGAGGAGGGAATAAAAGCAAAGCAGTGGAACAGGGAGGGGAAAAAGACAGACAGATAGAGAGACAAAGGCTTTCCCACTGTTCCTATCAGTAATCTAAATGCCTGTGTAATATCATTGTGGGGTTTTATCAAGTGGGGAGGGATGGGGGGCTTGGTTGAGTCTTATGGCGTTGGTATGCGGCTGTCATTCCATCACCTTGTCAAACGCAACCATATTCAAGCAGACACCATGCTGATCTAAATAAGAGGCTTCGGCAAATTGATGGATTGCAGGTTTTCCGTCCGGGAGATGAAGAAATGCTGGAATGAGAGGAGTTTGAATGTTTTTCCGGAACTGATACACCCAGTTTGGTCTGGTGAACGGGCAGCGGTTTTGTTTGAACATTGAAGGGGGGGCAGTTTTAGTCAGGCAGCTTTGGGCCATCCTCGAAATTTTAAGATTTCTTCTAAATTATTAAAGCATCAATTTTTGCCTTTTCTGCATACGTTTATGAAATGTAGAAAGAGAGGCAAGTAAAATGATCAAGGCGTGAGTAAAAAAAAAAAAAAGAGTCAAATAAGGAAGTGAATGTGCAAAAATGAGTGAAACAATAAAGGAAATGGAAGAAAATTAACAAAAATGGACAGTGGTCAAGAACAACAACAAGTAAGCAATATCATGAACAATTATGACCAGAAAAGGAGCAAATAAGAAACTAAATGAGCAAGAATGGAAAAAACAATGAAGAAATGCTTGAAATCAACCAAAAACAAGCAATAAATCCACAAAATTATCAGTAAAATTAACAAAATAATTGGACAAATGAACCATAATTACCAAAATGAACAAGAAAAGTAACAAGGATGGCCAACATTGTCAACAAAATTTGCATAAATCGCCAAAGGGATCAAAATAATTAATAAAATAAACTAAAAAAATAATTAAATAATCTACAGAATTGAACAAAATAATTGAGAAAATGATCAAAAATGACCTATATAATTCAAAATTGAGCAAGAATGACAATAAAACAAGAACTCAAGCCACAAAATAAACAAAATCATTGACAAAATGTATAGAAAATTAACAAAATGACCATGGACACATCCAAATATGAACAAAACATATCATTATTTATAAAGAAGGGTTATTATAGAAAACCAACATTGACATATCATCTAAATTTGTAAACTACTGGTATAATACATTTTAAAAAAAGTAAACTGGGAACAGAAGCACATTTTACTAATACTGATGGAAATGAATCCCTCCACCCCCTGAAATCTACACCTATGTGTAGACACAGAAATGTGTGTGTAGGTGTGTGTGTTCCCAAAGATCTGAAACAACCCCCCCACCCAC
>JAQQAE010022450.1:0-10253 GCA_029823295.1 Pseudamia nigra | reverse complement strand
TAGCATACAAGTCATCATACGCCCTCTGTTTGGCCTTTGACACAGCTACCTTCGCCTTACGCTGCGTCTCCCTGTACTCCTGTTTACTCTCCTCGGTATCTACTGAGTATCTACAGGCATTTAATTTGTATTAGCCAAATTATGGGTTTATGTTCAACATTTTGTTTCCTCCAGCACCCAGCCATTTGCCAATGAGCATGTCATTTGCCTCTATACCAGTAACAAGAGGCAATAATCTTTATATAATTCAAAAGACATTAGTATACAGCATAAACTTGCAAAGTTTTGCAAAGAATTTGCATTTGCACTTTGTTGTTGCTTTGTTGTTCATATGTTGCTGATGTTACAGATGTGCCTTTTCCATGTTGCGAGATGTTCCTTTTATGATTCTCCTTTTCCAGTGTTGTCACAGGAGGTGTGCTATACAGAAAACAATTTCCCACCTGCCATTCAAGAAGTCAGTGCATGAAATTACTCTATTTATGAAACAAGTGGCTTAATGTACTGTACAGTAAACTGAGTTAAGTGCAGCTTCCCAGAAATATTGATGCTTTATAACCCTCGAATGATGACAAAGACAACCAAATTTAATTGACTGTCTGACGCAAAAGCCTCCCACAGGGAGCAGCTGCAGCTCCCCTTTCCTTCACTTTCTCTTTCTCAATCTCCTTCTTTTTGGGCAAAAGCATTAATATATGACTCAGAACAATGACCTTTGATTTTTATTATTTACTTTTGAATAGTTCTAATTAGGGCTGTCAAACGGTTAAAATTTTTAATCTGATTAATCACAAGGTCACTGTGGATTTATTTCTATTAATCACAATTAATACCCATTCGTTGTTTTTCTTTTTGTGGGAGCAAAAGCACTCATGATAAAAGGTGATGTAGACACACGACTAAAATTACTTACTTACTTTACATTAAAATGTATATTTTACGTAAAATAAGTGGTACTGTATATGTATTTTTTTCTAATTTAAACTCGTGTAACTAAAGGAAATTACACCTGCTTTGTAGAATTTAACAGAACCCCTGTAATGTTCTGCTGAGATGTTTTTGCTTTTTTACACTTGGTTCATTGCCTTCATCAGTAACTAAAGTAATTTGTTTCAAAATGTGTAAAGACTTATACTTTAACATTTAAATTGACTTAAAAGCAGCAAATTCTAAATGAAGTTGGCAGTGAGGTGGGTCAAATGTAACATAAGATTTCATCACTTTTTCCTTGATGTATGAGTTATTGTACACTAACGCGTGAATAACATTACATTTTTTAATCTAATTAATTATGCAAATGAGTTAATCCGGATTAACACGTTAATTTTGACAACAGTAGTTCTAATGTAATTCAGTCAATTTTGATCCAAATAATATATTCCAGAACCAGTATTCTAGACTATAACTAATAATGTAATCAAGTAGTTAAATAAAGTAAGTTTTGTAAAATGTTCACCAAACCATATAGACACAATTTTTTTGTCCCAATTCGATGTGGAATGTTTCATACAATATGTGTAGCTTAAAACCCTGGAGGTATACTAAAAGCACACAGGCAGGAGTGAGGACAAGGAAATTAGGATTCATACATGGTGGAGAAGAGAGAAATGCAAAAAGAAAAGCTTACAGCGAGATAAATAAAGCCAGCCTGCCAGCAAGCTAAACAAACTTGTGCTTAAGACCTCCTGGGGAGAAAACTGCAGAAATGAGTGACACTTGAGTGTAGGTTTTATGTAAAAACAGAGCACAGAGCTGAATGTAATGCTTGGGCTTTTAGACAAGCAGCAAAACAAGGGAAAAACAGCTGAAATCAGGTGACAACAGTCAAAGAAAGACAGGTTTACTAACATGCTGCAGGGCTACTGTCAGGTTGAGAAACTGATGAAATTGAATGAAATGTATCAGTGCTAACCTCTCAGTCCCTCAGTATCACGGTGCCCTGTGTGAGCTGTGAGACCTTATAGCGATTCGGTTGCTATTTGTCCCTGTAACAGCCTCTTTTCCATCATCCTCCACAGTGACCGTGGTTGGCACAGAAAAGGCAGTAGCTTCATTCTCAACAGATTACACCGAGCAGAGAGTGTCTCGCACTTCTGCTTATCAGGCTACCAGCACATCACAGTGCCAGGGACAAGCAGAAAAGATGGGTAAGACGCACTGCCCAGAGAAGACACATCGATAACACCGACCACAAATAGCAACAGACATCACTGCTTCCCCATTAGAGTTTCAGTGCAGCTGGGGTGTCACCTCCCGCTTCTTCTTCAGGCTATAGTTGTGGATTGTTTATCAGACATGCTGAGACAGAATGGATTGAAGACCAAAATTCATAAAATATTTTATGAAGTCTTTCCTCTACAGCGCAGGGTGTAAAATCTGAGATGAAATGCTGCATACCAGAGTGACATTTTTACAGCTTTATATCCCTTTTCATATGGTAAATGATGTTAGTTGAGAGCATTATCTGCACATAGTGACTTAGTGAGGTCCAGGACAGACAGACATTAGTGAAGAATCATAATCATCTGTTTCCTCCGACTTTGCTTTTTGAAAAACATCTTTAGATTAAATAAGGTCAGCTCTAGAATCATAGTTCTACTACATTATTTAAACCAGGACAGGGATGTTCACACTACTGTCTATGAGCAGCTTCTAAGGATGTGGATCCTGCCTGTTACAAATGAAAGATAACAAAAACTAATGACATCTTTGGTCTGAGTGGTGGTGGTCCTACATCATAAATGAGGGAGGCTGAAAACAGCACTTGTCCCAGTCTGTCACCTGAAGGCAGCCTGGGATGACATTATGAGAGTAATAGGAATTTAGCATGAAATTACTCAGTTTTCAGTGTGACTTGTAAGTCAAAAATACCAACCGCAGGCTGCCGTGCTGCCTTTTCTCCCCCACATCAGGTCCAGATTCACTTCAAATTGTTTACAACCACATCACTACCAATAGACAAGGCAAGAGGATGATGGTCTATTCTTGTAGTTTGTGTCCGAGCCACAGATTCAGTCTGCATACACTACCAGTCAAAAGTTTGGACATAGCTTCTCTTCCTGTGTTTTTTCTTTATCTCTAATGCCCACAACATCCAAACTGGAAAACAAATGTATGGAATTATCTAGTAAACAAAATAGTGCTAAACAAACCCGAACATTTTTATATTGTATTTTATACATATTTAGCAACACTCATGGCTTTGCATTCTCTCATCAGATTCATGAGGTAGTTACGCAGACCAGTTTTTAGAAGAATAAATTGTTTTAATTTGTGCTTTAGAACATCAGTGGTCTTGTGCAGAGGAAGCGAGGGCACACAGTGAATAGCCCTATCAGTGCAAGTGCAACTACTGCCATAATTGTAATTGTAATTGTATTTATAGTAATTGTAGAAGCACCAGTAGGGCTACTGACTCTGTACTCACCTTGCCTCTGCACAACACTGATGCTAAGTACATTAAGAAGGCAAGAAAAATAAGCATTTAGACTTAATCTCTTGACAAGAAATATCAGTGAACTGAAAACCATTCTGGTTAACTGCCTCATAAATCTAAAAGAATACCATGAGTTTGCAAAGTTGTCATCAAAACTAAATATAGCTACTTTGGACAATCTAAAATATGACACATGTTTAACACTTTTTTGTTTACTGCAATAATAAGTACACCATACAATTCGGGGTATTGGGCAATACTTTTTTCCTGCAGTTTGGCATGAATGAATCCATGGTGTTACAGGGTTCCCCCTGTGTGTCTGGTGGTAGCGTCCTCCTGGCAGGCACCGCAAGCACTGGCAGCCTACGGCAGGTCACACAAGGAAGTGCTGTATGCTACGGTGTCTGGTTAAAACCACTGCAGCTACATGCAATTATGTCTTTATTGGAACACAAACAACGGCAGCGTGAAGAACTGACTCAGTGCAAAAAGATGACAAAATCTTTCAGATGTATGAAAAGCAGATGGCCCAAACTTGAAAATGCTCTTGAAGACTGGGTGAACACACAGAGAGGAGACGACTGAGGTGTTTCCACCGTGCAGATCTGACTGAAAGCAAAAACAATCACCACCGAAAAGAAGATAAAAGATTTTAGAGATGGACCATCATGGTGTCTAAGATTTATGAGATGAAAAGGTCTGTCCGTCATGGCACAGATGACTCTGTGTCAACAACTCCCTCCCAACTACGAGGAAAAAGTTACAAATTTTAGCAAATTCACTCATGGGACAGACAACATCATAAATATGGATGAAGTATCTTTGACGTTTCACCTGCCTCTCACTAGGACTGTTAACAAGAAAGGTCAATCGTCTTTCATGCATTTCACTTGTATTTTGAGCTGCACAGCATCCGGACCAAAGGACGCCCCTGTGCCACAGGTACTGTTCAGAAAAATAATTTTTATTTAATTAAAAGTTTAAAAAATGTCTGTGTGAATATCCCGTGTTACAACATGAAAATTAGCGGCTTCTGTATGGAGAAAGCCGTTTTTTTCCCTTAAATTTAGGGGGAGGGTTAGGCTTACATTCAGGTGCGTTTTATAACCCAGATTTTATGGTACTGTATGTTCTCACAGTTTCTACATCTTCAGAGTTAATGTACAAAATTTTCAGTTAACATACAAGACTACTGAAATTCTGATTTGTAGGCACTTTAACATAGTCAAAGTCAGTTTACTACCTACTATGAGCTTAATGCTCATTGTTTCATACAAAAGTAATGATAATAATAATCATTAATAATCATCGAATTCAAATGATTGCAAATGAATACTTGAGTAATCAACGTGTTGGCAAGTTGAGTGCTCAAACAGCTACTGTAGTGTTCTCATGACAGTAAAGTGTTATTTGATAAAGAGGAAATAAATCACAGCTGATTTTAATGGAAAGTATGGACCTGTAAATTCCTTGGACTAGACATGGAAATTGCTTCATCCTGGAAGCTTTTTGTTCCAACATAACACTACATTAACTTATTAGATAACAGGCTTTGATCAGGCAATTTACAGTAATTAACAGAGAAGCTTGATTATTTATTACTAAGATCCTTTGTCTGGTATTAATATTTTTTGCTACATCCAGTAATTATATACTGCTACCAGCACACCTGTCAGAGCTGTGCTGTACATCTGGACCTCCTGATGTTTAATATGGGATCATATATGCTGTAACAGCTTTACACAATACTGATTAATATGACAAATATTATATGAATACATGAGGAGTAATTAGACTCAGAGGATAAAAAATAATTGGTAGATGCAACAGCGCGAGCGCCTTATGGTTTATGACAAACTACTGGGTGATCACATCTTCTATTCTCAGACAGAGGACACAGCAACATTATTATTATCCAGAAAAAGAACAACACATTATTTTAATGAGGTTCCAGTTCGTAACATGAAAGGATGCTTTGGATGTAAATCATGAATGTTGCAAAGAAATTGTGTTTCTCTTGCATATGGTAGATGTTTCACCAGAAAGTTTGTATAATGTATCTGTGTGTGAAAAACGTCTTAGTCACCCAATGGCTCTGGGGCACAACAGAGTTGGTTCATATTGTCTCATTGTTTTATGTAAACTAAACTAAATCTCTAATGACACTGTAAAGTGTACAATAACTAATACTGAACCTTACATAAGATTTCTGCATTTTAATATTTCCTGGAAGCTAAAGTGAGATGCAGGTACTGTAAATGAAAATTAGTGCTCTAATAAATCATCCTAAAATGCTTGTAAACTGTCATAGACAGTCAGATCAAAGCGACTCACCTGAATCTGTCTAACCTGAATTCAAAATGCTCCGACATGTCTAACCAGCTAAAAATAGGACATAAAACGCATCAAAGCCAAATTGAAAACCACAGTTTTATCAGTGTAGTCGTAAGCAGATATTACAACACATTGTAGTATGAGTCGAGGCAGATTTTCTGGATCATTAATGATTTATTTCTCAATTTCTCTCTGAAGGATTATTAAATGTCAGCATGTCTGTTTTCTAACATGCTCTTTTTCCTTTGAATGTGACAAACTGACACCAAAGGCTGTCGACTGTCAGAGCTGTTAAATTAACACGTGCAGCTAATCAACATTGTAGCTGTACACGAGACGTGATGCTGCATTAACAATGATGGGCTCGTGGTATATTGCCATAAAGTGGGGTGCTATTTTTTTTTTTTTGAGGTGAAAAATATCAGAGGAAATAAATAGAGTAAATACAACTTTGTTATTCAGTCCAAAAGGGAAAACCGTTTCCTCTTTCCATTTTACTTAGCCCGCTGAAAGGAGCATTTGCTACATTTCTCTGTTGTTATGGAATAAAGCAATCAGATGTGTTTTAATCCTTTCCATTTTTGTCTTTTACCACAGTGAGTGGCTGAGGTTTGATATTTTACTTGTATCATACAGACACTAGCATGCTGTTACTAAGGTTTTGTATTTTAGATTGTCCAAAGTAGTCACATCTAGCTTTTCATTATCTCAACAGATGCACAAGGTAGTCATCTGGAATGATTGTTTTAAATTCACACGTTAATTTCTGTCAAATCTTGCCTTTTTAATATGCTTTAGACTAGGGGTGTCATAATTGTGCCATGGAGGGCCAAGACTCTGCAGGTTTTCTCTCCAACCAGTCGCTAAAGCAGGTGATTTAACTGATCAGCACTGCTTCAAATTGAGGGGAGGAGCTAATCAATGAAATCACCTGCCTTTAGTGACTGGTTGGAGAGAAAACCTGCAAGGTCTCGGCCCTTTATGGCACAAGTTTGACACCTGTGCTTTAGACCCTCAGTTCTCTTATGCAAAGGAAGGGTAGTTACACAGTCAATAGCCTGATTAGTGCTACTACAAATACTGTACAAATCCATAAGTAAATCCAATTTAACCTCTTAAACCCCAGCCTCTTTTTTTAGGATTTTGATAGTTGATAATTAATTTACTTAGTGTTGAAGTTTGGTGTTTGTGGATATGAATTATACGTATGTGCTTGTAGCAGTTTCTTCTGTTTAATTTTATGTGCAGTATGACTATATATTTATGTGATTAGGTCAGTGTTTTTTGCTTTTTGTCATGGAGCAAGGGACTCTGGGGTCCCTCTAATTCCCCTTAAACGCATTTTCTGGGGGGGCTCCAAGGTTTACAAGGTTTAAGTAATACATTTGAGTTTAAAAATGAAGAAAAGGTCAATCACTGAAAAATCTCCAGTACTTTGGAAGGGTCCCCAAGGGCTGTCGCCAAAACCAGCAAACACTATGATGAAACGGGCCCCTACAAGGGCCATCATTCGACAAGGTAAGGATGTTTATTAGAATTACCAGCCTCAGAAACTGACCTCAGCACCTCAGATAGTGTTTGATTGTTTTGATAGAATGTCTTTTCTCTTGTCATAGCATGGATTTGTACAGTAGTTGTAGTAGCACTCGTAGGGCTATTGACTCTGTACCCACTTAACCTCTCTGCACAAGATCATGTTCTCTGTTGTTTAACACTTCTTCATCTACCACTTAATTCCACATGTTGTTTCACAGTTTGCATGTCTTCAAAATTTATGAACAATGTTGAAAATGCTAGAAATGAATGAATGTGCGGCCAAACTTTTGATTGGTAGTGTAACTGTGTATATGCATTGTTTAATTTTGATGATCATAAGCTTCTGAAGTTAGATTCAGTCAAGTGAAGTTCATACCCCTCCCATACAACTTGACTGGTTCACTATTTTTGTATAACGTTGTTAAAACATGTTTCAGTTGTTTCAGTTATCCCCCACATCAGTCCCCTTAGGAAGAAAGTACAACACTTGAACTACTCACTGGTCTGACGAGGATAACGTCAGCTCTACCACTGTGAATCACTTCTTCCTGTTTACAGTAATTAGCAGCACAATTAGTACATTAGTGGTAAGTGAATAATCAGGTTGTAGAGAGAAGGGAAGATTTGATTATTGGCCTCATCTTATCGTTTGTAGTTGGAATGCGTTTTAGGTAACTTTCCATCCTAAACCAGGTTTTCCTTTTTGGTCTGCACAGTGCTCTCCTTCTCTCCTCCCTTCTTTCCTGCTTGTTTCTACGTGCAGGAGGGAATCCCAACTCTTGCCTCATTGCAATGGATGAGGTCAGGCATTACGTAAGAGAGAGGAAACGAGCCAGAAAACAGCACTCAACACTATTAGTATGCAGTCAAGCAATAAGACAAGCAGGGGCTAAATTCAATATTTATGAAGTCTCTGCAACATAAATGCACTCCCCCCTTCTTCCCCACACACTGTTACAGTACAGCTGGCAGTTCTTGGTAAAGGATTGTGTGGGGAAAACATTTTGCCTGCAGTGTTCCAGCCCACATCATTCATTTATACTCAAAGAAGAATGAGAAACATATTCTATACAAGTACAAGAAATACATGCTGCCTGGGGGAAAATGACTGAGGATCACCATTACTGAACGCGTAATGAAAAAATAACGCGCAGACCTCATCGTAGTCAACAGAAAAAAAAGAGGATCTCTGCAGGAATTCTGAGACAATCAAAAGAGAAACTGTGATCACATAATAAAATGTGTGTCATAATGTTTTGATAATATACTGAATATACAACACGGGTAAACAAATACTCAAATGGAATGTGTACAAGATTCAGTCTATGATGACTGTCTCTGTCAAAACAACAAGAGCAGCTTTCATATCCTGCTGGATTGACTGCCATGAGCTTCAGCCTGGGAAAGAATCAATATTACTGCCCTTATCATATTGGGATGGAGTGATTTACTCATCTGATATTTGAGGAGAGGAAGCTGATTTGCTCCCCAAAGAAAACACGACGGTTTGAGAAGTGACATTAAACATGAGACAGGAGGTAACAGTGAGTGAGCAGACAATAAAGAGTGCAGTTTTTTCTCTTTACTATCAATTGCCTATACAGTAGAAATAACATTCTGATTCAATCATCTGCAATGCCTGGATTTTACATATATTACCCGACAATTGTGTGCCTGACTTTACACACCAAGCGGCTTTATTTGCCATCTCGCTCCTCTCCTCTATCACACAGATCCACACCATCTCCCCTCCTCTTCCACACCATTACACTCTCTTTCTCAGTTTCCCTCTAGCTTTCTGCTCTGCTATCTCCCAGACTTATCTCCTGTGTCCAATCACTTTCTCTCCTCCTGGCTGAAGCCTTCTTTCGTGTTTTACTTGTGTGTCATATCTTTAGTCTCTACCTACCGATTTTCAACGGTCTACTTCACACAAGTATAATACTGTTGTGGAAATTGCTGCAACTTGGTACACCTTCTCTCCTTTTTTCATAATGTATTTCTGAGTCCGCTTGTCAATAGTAGGACTTGTGGCTAGGACAAATAACAAACATGGTCGAAGATCTGTGGCTTAAGTCTCCATTAGCAGGTCACCTTCAAGTTAAAATGAACCATTTGCCAATATCTTACCCAAGTGACTATCACCTTTCTTAGTGGATCTGGAGCCAGCAGCCTAAGGAGACTCAGAAACCTGCTGAGAGTATCAATATTCTTTGAAACCCATCTGAGAGAGGAGGCAAAGTGTATACAGGGCAAGAATCTCTTCTAATGGATGTAACGGCTTTTCAAACAGCATTTGGTTGATTCTTTTGAAACAAATGAACTAAAATACCGTCCCTTCTAGATATTCAGTCAGGAAGATGTCTAAATTTATAGAGAAAGACTCAATCTATGAGAGAGAAAGGCCCACACAGCTACAGTATACAGGAGAGTAAAATGCTTGATATTTGCCTTATACACACACTGTTGTTCTGCCACCACTATGATCCTCAGTGCACCCAATGATAATAGTTTCAACAAATTATCATTTCATGCCCAAGGATGGCTTAGGGGTAAAATCCAAAGTTTTTTTTTCTTTCTAACTTCTAACTGCTACAGAAGACAATGAGTAACATTACTTCTTTCTGTGTAATTTTAAAGAAGAGGTAAAGCACTATGTGTCATGCCTGAGCTTTAAAACTTGCACTCAACATACAGAGCACGAGAGGGAATGTATAAATAATTCTACCAAGGACTTGCTATGATTAGTAGCACAGTGATGAGATTATATTTTCACAAACCAGTGACAGGTTTTATGATACATGTTTAAGATGTATTTTGGAGATGATCTAAAGCAGTTTTAACATAATATTACAGTGTATTTACATGTGAAATGTGAACGTTTGTTTCACCAAATGGCAGCATCGTCTGTGAATCTCACAGGGTGAGCTGGCAAAAAGTACCCCCC
>JAQQAE010022449.1:0-10254 GCA_029823295.1 Pseudamia nigra | reverse complement strand
TGGAAAGCCTTGAATAAATGTTTAATTTATGATATTTTTAATTTTTAATAAAGTTTGACTTATCTAAGTTTTGTGTTCCGTAATGCGCCTTATAATCCGGTGCGCCTTATGTATAGAAAACATCTCAAAATTGGTCATTTTAGGAGGGTGCGCCTTATAGTGCGAAAAAAACGGTAATGATTTCTTGTTCTCGCTGTATTAGCAGTTTTTTTTGCTGAGTCATCTCTAGTGAAAAATGTTTAATCACAGCGAAGAGTCAGAAAAATACAAACTACGATGAAAATCTAAATAACATAAGAAATATTTGAACCATAACTAGTCTCCTGTGTGTTCACCGTCGCCTCCTCTCAGCGTTTCCTGCTGTGATGCACTGATCCACCGTCGCTAACCCCAACCCTTCTACTGTTTGTCCAGGATTTTGGAGCCGACCTACAGCAGTGTTTGGTCTCATAGTGTTGCCACGTCAACATCTGCTGCGCCAGCGAGGCGAAGAAGACGAACGTGTTCCTGAACCGATCCTGTGTGAAGACACTGGCCATTCACCATTTATTTTGTGGTGTCGCAGCTTACTTTTAATCCGGAGTGACCAGTTGGGCGCTCTCTGAGATGTAAGGAGCAGTGCAGGTGCGAGCAGCAGGAGGGGAGCTAGCGCTGTTGCAATGCATTGTGGGATTTGTAGTGTCATTCAGTAGTGGGCCAGTTGTAATACAGATGTGATATTATCTCACGGGACAGATGTAATCATCTGGCAGGCCGAATTAGGCCCGTGGGCCATACGTTTGATACCCCTGACCTACAGGTTTTGCAGTCGCCCATATTTATTTTGCTTTTTAAATATATTCTAGCAGTTAGCAGCATAAAGTTGAACAGTTAAAGTACTTTTTTATGGTTTGCACTGTTCAAAAAAACAGTTTGCAAATGATTTTCCAAACTTTACGTAGGCGTTTGAGGCGGTAAATAGTGACACAATTCAGTCTGGAACAGAAAAAAATCTGCTGCTTTCCATTCATTGAAATGTCTTTTTTTTTAGTTAGATCCCATGGGTCAAAATCAGACGTGGCATAACTTAAACACTGTTGATTTTTTTAAATCTTTGGGTCCCAAATTTGTCTGTGGGATACCGCCACGTCAGTGCAGCACGTAGCATAATACAATCCATGATTTCTAATTAGTTATTCTGTATTTGTGGCTTTGAAAACCCAGTTACACTTTCACTTAAACTAACACCTGCTCAAATCTAATAAAGCAAATGGTAGCAGAAGAGGAGTGGCTACGGTTTTCACTGTGAGGCCATAAATCCTTCACAAAGCATAAAATAAGCAAAATACCTGCAGCCTCACTAATCACTATTCGGTCCTCGACACACAGAAGCACATAGATTGAGAACATTTCACAGCAGTCAAATGAATGCATCAATGAATATAACATATTTTCCAGCTATCAGGGTTGTCCCTAATGTCACACCTGCATACATATGTGATGACTTACAACATTGTCCTTGGCTTTGAGTCGATCAAGTCTGCAAATCATCAAAGAAACATGCAAAGCGGGGTTCCATAAACGCAGGGGTTCTAAGAAATCCTCTGTCTTTGGTGGATTCACTAATAATTTAGGTGGAAGTCAATGTCAGGCTGAACAGCGGATAGAAAATGGGACATAATAAGTACAGTGAAGCAGCTTTTGGATGTGTTTATTCACCAGTTTGTTGGTTTGTCAAAGCCAGGATGATAGAATTATTAGATCTGTTGGAGATTTCCAGGGTTTTTCAGGGAGCAAACACACTTGTTAAACTCATACTGCCTTTGGATGTTATGGATTTTTATAAACACGAGGCTCATTAATGCTACTCAAAGGAGAAGGCATTACAGGCATGCTTGATTCCACGGTGCAAAATGCTAAAGACGTGAGCCAATGGGTCTCCTGTTAGTAATTCTGTAAATGTTCAGGTTCAGGGATATGAAAGTAAGAGTGAAATTAGGAGCAGAAAGAGGTAAATGTGTAATGAGAGCAACAAAAGAAGCACCTGCATGTCTGCAAATTCCAAGCTGGAATTATCCACTATGCCAATAAGTTTGAATTTCAAAATCCTGCCACAACTGATAAAATTATTCCTCCTGAGAACAAAACGAAACTGTTGTTCAGCTGTTTCTGCAGTCGTTCATGTGCTGAGCCTGCATCACACCATGCGAGTTCCTCTCTGTTGTCTTGTAACCATCCCCTGCATAATGGAAAGCCATGCTAATGAATATGAATTGAAACATCTGCAATTTCATCCCTGCTTCACATTGTCTTGTTTTGTTTTTTGTTTTTTTTCCCTTTCTCCTGGCGGTGACAATTTCCACACTACAATTTTGGTTGACTGCCATGTAGTGTGGTGTGGTGTGCTCAGGCTTCATATACTGAGAAGGTCACGTCTCTTGACAATGGCTTTCATTGTCCTTCAGCAGCTCCTCTGACCAGATGCATCAGTTTTATCATTGCAACATGCATCCATAGAGATCAATCAATCCATTCTGTAATTTCATCAGGATCTCTGTACCCCCCCCACCCCCCCACTTCCTCCTTTCCTCCTCTCACATCTCTCTGACACTTTACCAAGTGTGAGACAGGCCATTCATCAACATCCCCATTGAGCATGGGTATTTAAAAATTGTTTTTAAAATGCAGTGGCTTGTTTTCCACGAGGGAATGTGACACAATGGTGCGCAATGGATTTATAATGACCCTGAGTAAAGCTAAGTGGTAAATATCACTCCGGCTATTCTGTAAGGCATGTGAATCACATCAATCAAACCACACACACGACATAGAATAGTGAAGATACAAACTGTTCTCACAGAAATTTCAGTGACACAGTTGTACATTGTAACTGTTTGATTTCAATAGGATTATGTTATGAATAACATAATTTATAAATAAAATATTTCGGTTTGCAAATTAAATACATTACAACATGGATCCAGCTATCATAGGACATTCCAAGTTTGGTTCATGCAGGAAATGTCTGTTGAAATGACATAAAAATAAAATCGAATCAATACATTATATAACACAGTTATTTATTACATTATAATCAAGCTCCTCCGACACAAGCTGTTAAAAACCATCACCAGTTCACGCGAAGCACATTAATTTCGTAAACTGCCCCTGTTACGCTCATTTGTTGCAATTTCATTTTAATTCCGGGTTTAGCTTTGCAACCGTCATAACTCAAAATAGTCTGAAATTATACAAACACTAGCCTAGCCCCTAGCCACCTTCACACAGCTGTTTGCATTCCTCCAGAGGCTAACGCTAGCATAGCCACAGCCACAGTGAGAATGACCATCTCACTATAACGTCATACGGGCCCCAGTTGGAAAAAGTCTTGCAACCAACTACAAGGTGCTTCACTAGAAAACCTCTCGGAAATATGTAGACTTAGTTTTTTTTTGCCATTTCTGGCATATTCACAATGATAATTCACTGTTGCAACATGGGAAAAAAAGAAAGGAAAAGCATTTCATGGGAACTTTAAGCCTTAATGCATAGAAATTTGGATTTTGACTTCAGTCTGCAGTGGTGAAGTCCTGGATTTTTTTTATATCCACCATCAACAAAAAAGATGGCACTGTATTTTCCTCTGCTCTGTTTACAAACAATTCTGTCAAATTTACCCTCCACCTACAAGCAGAGTGAGAGAAGCTCAACGACAGAGCGAGCATTACAATGTATTACAGGATGTATTACAATGCCAAGAAAAAAAAAAAAAAACGTCAAATAATTTTTTAGTGTTTTTTATACTGTTTACACCCTATAACATACATAAACTCACCCGCACAGTCACAAAAATCCATATGAAACTTCCACAGCAAAATACAAGTGAAACAGGTCCCGTCTGTGTTTGACTTAGGAATTTGATGATGAAATATTTCTGACCCAATGCACTGTGAGATGCTGCGATTGCCTGCAGAAGAAAACATGATGGACTGATTGGCTGGAGAAGTAAACACAGCCCTGTGTTGAGACGTCTCAGTACAGAGAAAAATCAGACCAAAGCAAAAAGGAAACCAGAAAATGCAGGCAGAGTCAATATACAGATTTTGGGGGATTTTAGGAAGTGAAGTTGCACATTGTACCTTAATGGTAGTGGCCAATTCTTAAGTGTTGCATTATATATGCACTGGATATCCAGCATGGCCATCATCCAGCATGCTATTTTACATATTGTACAGTATATATATGACATATATGGTAAACACTGAATTAGATTTCATGCATCACTAATCACTTCAGACCTACTGAGGAGGACAAAGAAGTTGTGACAGATTCACAGTTGTTGCAAATGGAATACAGTCAACAATGTGATTATGATGAACAAAACAAATGTACATGCAGGGCAATCAAATTTGTAAGTTTGAATGCGATGATTGTGAGATAGTGTTGTAATAAAATATACAACAGTATAAAGATGGCTGCTCATTTAGGAACGGGACGGACACATTCTGCTTCATTCTGAGAAATATACTGTGACTGTTGTTTTAATTGTCATTCCTACCATGACCTTTGGGTCACGTGGGGCACACGGCAACCAAACGAAGGTAACACGAGGAATCAGGTGACGTGAGTTTGCAGGATGATAGACTCCAACCGGTTTAAACCCAGGGGCCGCCAGCAGAGGAAATGTGTGATCATTCCGGGCCGAGGAATGAATACATTCATGTGGGACGAGCAGGAGGAGACAATTGCTGCATTGTTTTTCTCCAGCCTGCTGTTGCATCACAGAACACATTCCCAGTGCACACCTCATGGACTGGACGTAGCTGTGGAAAGGATTTCTTATATCCTGGTAGAAAAAGAAAGTCTCCGTGTCCAGTATCTGAGGAACCAATTCTTCAGAAATTCAAACCATCAGGTCTTTTTGTTTTTTTGTCAAATTTTAAAAAGATACAGAGAGCAATGTACAGTTCATCCAAGACTGAGTAATAATCATTGTTCCAAAGGGCCATATTACATTTAATACCAATTAAAAACATTTTATAGCAATAAAAGTGGGTGAGTAATCATCACCGCACCGTAAGGCAGTAAACACGGCCTTAATAAGCGCAAATGATGTGTGAATGTATTAAACGTAGTGTCTGTGAGCACTTACATTTTCCTCTGGAATGATGGATAATATTAAAAGGAGAAGGTTCTGACATTTAAACAGAGGTTTACAATAAAGTTACTGTTACTTTAAGTTATGAAAAGTAAAAAAAAAAAAAAAAAAACACCCACATTTATTCACACTGAACACTTATTTTTGAACACGTGCATCATTTCATTTCACGTGTATTTCCTTGAAGAGGTACCGTATGTACACATTCACGGTAATGACATTTTCAAAGCAGCCCTTTTATAGTTTGACAGTTTTTAATATAGCTGCGCAAAGCTCGGTGGCTTCTTTCCACACTCGCTCTGCTTATTAACACCGAGCAAAAATGGCGGTTTTCTACGCACCGGTTTCCATCCCACTACTTTAACTTCGCTCTTCACTAAGCGTGTCAAACTTTTCAAACGCACCAAATTATTTGCAGCCTCCGTCTCCCCATCGCGTCCCTGAGCAAGCCCACCTCTATTTGTTTCTCAGACTGTTTTCCGTCTCAGTCATGTCTCCAACACTGTGTCTGCGCTTAATTGCTCGTCTTCAAGGATTGTTGCAAGGTGATTTAGAAATGATATCTCGCTGCTGATTAAACAATAATAATACCAGCAAGAATAGCGAGAAATAGGAGTCATTTACTTGCACCTGTGAACACATTAAAAGGTGTTTTTTGAATGTACAGTACGCAGTGGAGAAAAATGACAGCGCACATTTAAAGTGGAAATAGTGAAGAGTTCAAACTTGGCACAGCATGTTTAATTTATTGCCACTGGTCATGTAAAGTTAATCGCTCTTTTTGCAGAATAATTAAATAATTGAAATGAAATTAAACTGACTACCTCAGAATAAAAATAAAACCTCTCATGCACTTATAAAACCAAACTCGTTCTGAAAGCCAAACGGAATCATTGATGAAAACAGAAAATAATCAAAACATCAAAATGACAACGCAGGTGTGCTGTGCTTGTACAGTACCCTACTGATTTTTTTAAGGCTAAAAATAAAGCCGAGATAAAATAGAAGAATATGTGGCACAGCTTTGTTTGTATTTTAACAGCTTAGGTAGCGCCGTGTGATGTTGGGATCCATTTTCACAGTTTTCACAGTTCTTTCTTACACAGACCACAGCTTATGTGAACAGTTTGCTGTTTAAGAAATGTGCGCGAGTGGCAGGATAGCAAAAGAAAAAATGTATGTATACCGCAAAGACACTGTAATCTTAATCAAAACAGTGCAAAACAGAGCCAACAGAGGTCATCAAGCAGGGATCATGATAACTACGCTCTCTTATGAAGACGCACTGCTAATTTATGACGCGCCCGTACAGTATGTGAGCCTTCCCTCGCAGCTACTTATGCTGCAACAATGCCTCGCAGTATGAGAACGAGTGTAAGCGTCTACCGAGGAGCACAGATCGCAGCTTAAAAATGAACCGTCTTCGTGCCAGGTGCACAAAAGGATTGCGTGTTTTTTGTGGGCATAAGACAGGAGCTATGATACAAAAATATAGTGTGAAATCCACAAGCAATACAGAAAGGATAGATTCACCACAAAATGTCCAGCCAAAATTAGGAAATACATATGCTTCAAAATCTAATCCACAATATTTAATTTTTTTTTTTTTCTTATTTGCTGTAGTTGCCATCTGAGGGTGTACTCACACAGTTGTATGATTAAAATTCACTGAAAACCCAGGTCAGAAGCCATGCTCAGCTAGGTCATCATAACTTTTCCTTATATATGATCATTTAACTAACTTTTGTATTTGATTGTCGGGTCAAATGGTCAAAAAGTGTTTCTGTGTGGTCTTTTTCTGCAATTTTCAGGTCGAGTAAGGCAACAAAAAGCAATGCAGTAAGTAAATAAGAGACAGACACTAACACTGTGTGGATTCAAATGTTCCCCAGCTGGTGGGTATTTTTGGTGGAGTTTACCATAAGTCACGTTAACATGCAATGTCAGCTGAAAAGCAGGGAGAAAGAAACTATGGGATAATAATATCTGAGTGATTCTGCGTGTCCTGGGTTGAAACAAGTCGTAAAACAAACCCTGAAACTTGTCTCTCTGGCATTTCAGCAGCTAATTCCTGCAGCTCTTGTCATGGTTGCCACTGAGATTCTTCCAGGTGACTCTCTCAGGAACACGCCTAATCAAAAATACTTTTCCATGCACCCTGCTTCTTTTTCCAGTGTGTTGATTAGCTAATCTTCGGCAGCGAGGTTTTCCAGAATATGCAAAGGGAAATGGAGCGTCGTCCCACATTCTGCCCATCGTGGAGCGCTGTCTGTTCTTCACTCACAGGTGCTGCAGCAGATATATTCATGACACATATTAACTGGATAAGAGTGAAAATTGCACCTTCCCAAACCAAAATATAGATTTTCGCTGTGCAGTGGTACAAACGCTTCCCTCTACGAAATGTTCACTGTACGAAAAATATTGTGACCAAAAATGCATCCCGGTATCTGCATAAAACATTGAGGTATGAAAGAGATAAACCCGACTTAACAGGTGCATTAGCGCCACCTACCAGACTGGAGTGTGGTGCAGTACATCAGCAGCCGGAAGTGATGTAAACAGTCAACATAATGATATGTGATAGGCCGAATGCTAGCCGCGAGTAGCTCGATGTCCCTGCTACAGAGCTTCTCCCTAACAGTGCTGTGGCCTGGGTGACACCATCTGTTGTTTACAAACACCGCCAGTCCTCCCACCTTTCCTCTTACCGCTCTTTGCCACTGTCCGGTCCGCACAGATGAAGCCGGAGACTGGCTTTGTGTCGCTAGCTCGGGATCTGTGGCTAAGCTAAATCGGTCAGTGGCTGACTGTGGATGCTATTTTGCTAGAGGGTTAACAGAGAGTGAGCTAACAACAGCGCCTTTGCTCGGCGTGCTTGTGGCTAGTGTTCTTAGCTATCAACACAGCTCCGGAGCTAATAACAACAATAACGCCATTGCTTTGTGTGCTTACGGCTACTGTTCTTATCTATCAACATAGCTCTGTGTTGATAGCTAAGAACAGTAGCCATAAGCCTACTGTGGCTAAGCCAAATCGGCACCCAATGAGCTGAGATGCACAGCTAACTAGCTGTTAGCACCACGCAAACTCAAAACAAACATTATTTTCACACACAGAAGCACACAGAACACTTGCTAACACTATGTTTCATGTCCCGGTCCAACGTCCCAGAAGTTAATGTCATTTGCTCTTGATTCTGAGATTCCAGACGAGTCCTCAGTTGCTACGAGTTTACCCTCTCGGATAGCTATTGCTATGATTCCATTGTCGGACACTTCTTACCTTGGCTGCAGTGATGAATGACATCACTGCAGCCAAGGTAAGAAGACATTATACAATTTTTAGAACTAATTTGATGCATTCCTTTTCATATAATTAACATAAGTTCCTTTTCAAATAATAATAATGAATAAATGTGCGCGTACGGGTGTGTAATATATACTTTATATGGGAGTTTTCGTGGGTCCTGGAACGGATTAATATCATTTCCATATATTAAAATGGGGAAACCCCGCCCCGCTGTGAGAAATTATCACTGTACGAGCGTCACGCCAGAACGGATTAATTTTGTACCGCGAGGTGTCATTGTACGTGGAATAGACATTATTAAAGAAATTACCCATGAATTCAGACTTTTAGCAGTTCTTGTGTGAGAAAAGTTCATGATATGAAACTATTAGCAGAACGATTCACTGAGAAAGGCAATGTCAGTGTTTTTCATTGAAATTATTTATCAGCAGCAGAACAATTAGGTGTTGATGGATACTACCCTGTTTTGTGATTAATTGATGATCAAATCCCTCAAGGCCTGTGCTGCTTGTTCCGAGAAGGTAATCACTTGTTTTCAGACAGCTCAAGGTACATTCAGGTGGCAAGGATAGGTTCGTTTTTTTAAAACTTCAGTATAGGGAAAATGAAGACATTCATGCTGTCAAGCTGCTCCATTACAATCCCTCACTCTGCAGACCTTGTCTTTATTAGTGCCCTGATTCTCTACTGTGGCCTGCAGAAGAATCCTTGAGTTGTGCAAAAAAAAAAAAAAACATGCACTCACACTCAGCGCATGACTCTTTAATCAGTGTTGAAACAAGTAGTATATGATCCTGAACCCAAGTAAACCGTCTACATTATGGTATCCATGGCACCGACGTAAAGGGGTGTGGTCAGCTGTCACTCATGTACATTTAAATCAAACGGAACTGAAACAGCTTGTTTGGCAACACGGCTGAAAATGTGGAGTTTTGGTGCGTTTAGGTACACTGACCTGTGTGGTATTTTGAGCTGAAAGATAAAATACAGATTCCGGGGTCATGTAAGGCTTGTACTGACTTAAAACAGATGTCTCCAAATGAAGGAAGTTGACGGATTTAAGCAATAGACCAGAAAAGAGCCCGTTAGACAAGAAAGGCTTGGTCATCATGTATGCAGACTTTAAAACCAATCTCAATGAGGGGAAAATGTTCAATGTTAGGCAAAAAGCCTTTGAGAGCCTTCACAGAGGATTATGTGATGGCTGTAACAAATTGTTATGATAAATTAGAAGCACGTTGTGGTGACAGACAATGTCACTTTTACATTCATCTTTTTCCTAAGTGGTAACTATGGAGTAAGTTCTTCAGCATAAATCTGATTTCTCTTGAAACTAAAGCATGAGACAGTGTGTGATTTCTGATCACATATGAAAGAAGATTCATGCAGTGGCAATTACTGAGTTTTTTTTTTTTCAAGTCGACAGATTTACAACATTCAGAGGTATTATGTGAAGTAGAGAATGAGTAATATTGTCTTTTGTATTGTCATCATGATGAGTTGGTCTGTCTACAGGCCAAAAATATTCTAGTGCTCTGATGACGATGAAATGGAACAGCTATGCAAGTTTAATATTGAGAGACTTGTTCAGTATTATTTGTAATTACTGGTGTTGATATATCAATCAATCAAACTTTATGTGTACAGCACCAATCATAATCGCCGATTATCTCTAGGCGCTTTACAATTCGAGGCCAAAATCTTATGACTATACAGAGTAAACCCAAAAGAACCACCGAGAGCAAGACAAAGGCGACGGGGGGAGGAAAAACTTCTTTTAACAGAAGAGAAAAACCTCCAGCAGA
>JAQQAE010022448.1:0-10254 GCA_029823295.1 Pseudamia nigra | reverse complement strand
CCTGTGATGATGAGCAGTTTTAGCATTCTGACTTTCCTAACTTCAATTGGGAAAGTTAGTCAAAAGTTTCAGAAATAAGTAGTCAAACTGTTGCAGAGACAGAAGGTACTCATACTCTGCAGCTGACATATGTGTAGCTAATGTAACAGCTCTGAGGATGGTCAGTGCCCCATAATGGCTTTCCCCTCAGTGTGAGAAAGTCAAACTGTACTGACTTGCTTCGGCAAAACTTTGACCCTTTACAGGAGTCCTCCAAATAACAGCTTAAATGTCCTTGTGTTCCACTTCTTCACTTTCTGACATCTCTGCTCAGGGTCAATTAGTCAAAAAGCAAGGGGAGGTATCGGCATCCTCAGCATGTCTGCGTCCGAGGTGTAAACATTTGATGGCGGTGACACCCGTGTTCATGCTTCTGCCTGTCTTCTGCCCTCTCATGTGTGACCAACCATGCTTGGCAAGCTTGCAGTCAGTCATGCTCTACTGGCTAGGAGTCACATGAGAGACATTCCTTTCTGTGTATTTTAAATTGCCTAACATGCAACTACTATGGCAACATTGCTATCTTTCTACTCCAGGACAACCCTGGCATGTTTTTCTGAAAGATGCCTTGTGAAAACAGCTGGTAACAGGGCAGCAAAATCTGCTAATATGAAGAGACAGTGAAAGTGAGAGGCGAGTTGAACTGGAGGGTGCAGCAAATGCTTTTTAGTGAAGCAGATAAAGATCACCAATCATCAGTTCAAATTATATGCACATAAATTAGCAATCTAATTAGAGTCCAGCCACTAGAAATGTTCAGACGCTGTGCAGTCATGATTTCGCTAGCAGATGCTTCTCAAGCCCTGTGTCTCTCCTCTATCTCTATGGTTTCACAGTCTCGCTGCTACAGCAGGTGTCCGTAAAAAGAAAAAAAATAGAGCTATGTGAAGGCAAGCCAATCTGAAAGCAATCATTGACCATCAACCACCATGATTGGTTTGATTACAGTGCGCCAGATGCAACTGACTGGGCACAGCTATAAGATCCTTCAGCAGGAAATACACTCTGTCCCTTTCAATTTCATTCAAGAGGTGACAACACTGAAAAAAAGACCAAGCTCACTGAAGCAACAGCATTATTAAAACCAAACATATGGTAAGTGTCATTCAAATGGTGATCCCTATAACTGAAGTAAAAGACTCCCTGCTGGGATACACCTACAAATAATCTCAAATTTACAGCAGTCATTATTTCAGTTTAGTGAGGTTCCTGCTGATTATTCTGCACTCCTGACTCCTCACAGTCAAAAGGAACTCTGTGTACCTTGCCTTCTCAAATAATCTCAGACATTCAATACACTGTTCATCTAATCAAAACACTTGATGGCTTCATTTTTAAGTTATGAAACCAGGATGAGTAATGTTCTCATGTCAAGTAAATAACCCGGGGATTTCTAGACGTGTATGTTGGTTTGTGCCTGTACATGCACATGTAGACAAGTATGCATAGCTCAGCGGAAATGTGTGCACAGGTGGATGAGGAGGAGGGAAGGTGATGCTGGGGAGGTGGACAGCAGGAGGTATGCACTAGGCCTCATTAGCCATTGTCTCACTGGGGACCAGAAGAAGAGCTGCTTTCCATCGCAACATGGTGCATCGCCACAATTAGGATACAGATCCAAACTCTCACCCTCTATAACTGTCTAATTTTCATGTAATCTTCAAATAGCTGAAGATAGAGACACCCTCAGTGTGATGAGAAAACTCTCTTCAAACATAAGCCTTGCAGTTTTGTCTCAGCTGGCATCCTGGAGTTCTAACTGACAAATTCTTAACCCAGGCACCAGACAAAAATGCAGTTAAAATGTTCCTCCTAAACACGACACATAAAGTATAGTATCCCTGTTTGCGAGCCAAAAATTCATGTCATAACCGTCTACAAACGTGCAAACCACAGATGCATATTTTGCAGGTGTCGTCTGAAAAATAAAGCCAATGCAAGAGTACATTAAGTCCCCCACAGATCCCTACATTAAAAAGCCAACTGTGCAACAGAAATAAACAGCTTTACAGCCTGGGACACAAAACGATTTGGGTTTCTAGAGCTATTTTTTGTGACAACTGTAAATTTCTATATAACTCATGAGTGCCATCTGGATTTACAATATAGGGTTCACTAACTTGCTTGGCTGCAGAGCTGGACAATCACAACTCCTGTTTAGTAAATAAAACTGTTTTTCGTGAACTCTTATATACTTCTATCAAACACAACTACATTATATGTGTTATCACTTATTAAATAACAGCCATTACTTGATGGTCTTTAATATGATACTCATGGCCCATGTGGTCATGCTTTCAGTGCACATCAGTTTCACCCTCTCTCTTCACTAGCTCCACTTTCTTTTCTAAATATGTTTCCCAAACCTAACATGATAATAGCTATGGTGATGCTTCAGAATGGCAGGACACAAACCAATGGGTGACATCACAGAAACATTGCCCAGTATCGGAGAAATGTTTTTCCCATAATTAAATTTAAAAAGTATGTGTTTTCATAAGTTTAGATTTTCATTTCATTACATATGAAGCTATTTTTGTTGTAATATTCCTGATTATGGCTTATTATTCATGGAAATGGAGAACCCAGTACATCTCAAAATATGAAAAAATGAAAATAGAATGATGAGAAATGTCAGTTAAAATGCAGAATTGTCAAACCTCAACATTATGCTCATGTACAGTAGGTCAGGGCTTCTTTTGCATCAATTATCGCATCAATAGGCATGCATTTGGGACATGTCACATCCAATCACTGAGCCCGTTTACATGCACATTAAAAATCTGATCATTATGAAAAATCAGATCAACACACCTGGATTTCTTCATAATACTCCAATGTCTTTGCACATGTACTGTATACCTGTCAATCTGATTTATTTTGTTTTTTTACATCTGAGCACGTGTAAAAATGCAGCAGAGTAAAGTCAAAGATGAGCCACTTCTGGAGACAAATTTCATGTTAAATAAAATGAAATATCCCAACATCCTGCATCTCATCGATGGGAGGAAACACAGGATGTTTTGAAAATAACAGGACGTTTGAATCTGGCATCACTACACGTACACTGAAAGAAACATGATAATGGACTGAAACATGTAAACCAGGGTTTATCGGTAATCACATATCTGAAGTGCATGTAAACGCACCAGATCTGATTATTACAAATATCTTGATTACTCCTAATTATCAGATTTTTATGGTCATGTAAAAGGACTCACTAACTCTACACACCTCACACTGCACTTCAAGACATTTGATTTCTGTTCCTCTTCACTTATCCTCCAAACACTGGGAGCTTGATTTCCAAAAGAAATGCACAAGCACCACTGAGGTCCAGTTCATCTAAGACCAGGTACGACAGTTCGGATATTATCTCTGGTGTGACATGATTGTAGTGATGGGACATATGTCATCTTTTTCATGGACACTATGTCTGTGTGGTGTGTCCTGATGCTCGGACTCCAGCCTCAGTCCACTCCCTGTGACTCCAAGCTGGAGTCACTCCCTTCACAGGGAGTGGACTGGACTTGAATCATCTTTTTTTTTCTCTACACTGCTGTCAGTGATGATCTACAGTGGCTTCTCCTCCTTGTGACCGCTGGCAGTGTCGTCCGGACAAATGTCAATTCATCAGTCTTCTGTACGATTGTAGCTGTGTTTAGTGAGATATCCATTACATTTAAGAGTGCAAAAATAGTGATTTAATCAGACTTGAAATGAAATATTTTGATATTGCTATATTCTTGAGCTGTAGGCAGCACTTATCAGAATTAAAATCTAAACATGTTTGTCACATTTTTAATGTACACATAAGGTGTCTAGAATAATGCGTACACTTTTCACTTTTTGAAGTAACTGACTCAAAATAAACTTTTACGATTTTCAGAGATGCACCTGTTAACCAACAACACCAGTTTACCAGTACTTACCTGGCCTGTACAAAAGCTAATGTTAACACTAATTCTCCTATGTTATGTGATCTGTCAACAAGCCTGATAATTAGGCCAGCTGTTACCAATTAGTGTGTTTATAGTATATTCCATTCAGTTGACATTATGTTATTACACTGCATGCATTAACATTTCTCAAGCCGTGGAATTACTTGGTGGCATTTAACATTACAGTCTTATTGGTGTGATTTTAGTGTGTATTCAGCCCTTGCTCTTCTTCACCTCGATCCTCTAGTTCTAATAAGGCGTCTTCAACCTCCAAAAATCCAAAAGGCTCTCCTCAAACCAGTGGGTGATGTGAAGACTGGAACAAGACTTTGTGGTGTCTTATCTACTTTATTCATTTCTTTTGTCAGGAATTTACAGTTACTGCAGATTTGAGATGAAAATTTATTTAAAATAAAACATTACATACACAAACAGTATTAAATATTTGAGGAAAGGAACAAAAATGAACAAAATAATGTGTAGAAAATGGAGAAAATGTCCAGAATGTTAACAAAATTTGAAGCAAAATTAAGAAAATCATCAAGACAATGAAAAAAGAACAAAATAATGAAAAAATGAGATACTTGAACAAAATAAGACACAAAATGAAGGAACATGATCAAAATATGAAGCTGAATGAAGAAAAATTGTCAAAATAATCATGAACCTGACCCAACATGATTAAAATGAGAACAAAAATTAGAAGAACATTAACAAACTAAGATACCAAATAAAAGTGAACAAAGTAAGACTGACCAACATTGAAATTATAATCAAAAATGAAAAAAAAAAAACAAACTGAATCAATATAGCGAATAAAAACTTTACCATCGCTTTTGCCTCACTTATTCTTACATGAAAGTATCTGAAATGCAAAACTGTCACGAGGGGAGTTTGCAACCCAACTTGTGTTTTGAGGAAATAAGTGTTTTTTATTCAATCAGGTAAAGATTGTGGTTTGATACAGACATAAATAAATATATTATGATTCATATTTCTAACTCCTTAGTAAACAAAGTCCCATCCATTCATCAGCTTCCACTTATCCTGGTCAGGGTCATGAGGGCAGCAGCCTATGCAAAGAAGCCCAGACTTCTCTCTCCCTAGCCACCTCTTCCAGCTCCTCCAGGGGCTCCCCCAGGCGTTCCCATGCCAGCCGAGAGACATAGTCCCTCCAGTGGGTCCTGGGTCTGCCCCAGGGCTTCCTCCTATTTGGAGCTAGTTTTGGCAACAGGGGATTGGACCACCCGGGCCCCCACTTTCAGCTGCCACCCAAACCACACCTCACCAGACCTTTACAGCCCTTCATGCAGGTGTTGAGCCCACAAGAAGGCAGAGTCATAAGGTCTTCTGAATTGCTCTTACTGAAGTCTGACCTGTCATCTAAGACCAATTTTCCTTGGGAGACACTACCAGGGGCCAATTACCCCGGACAAAATTGATCCTAGGATCACTCAGGCACTCCTCCACCATGATAAGGTGTCAATTCAAGGAGGGGAATTTATAAATCTGACAATAAAAAGTTAAATAACGCTGCAACAACAAGCTCCTGATAATGTGAATCACTACATGAAATACATTTTTGGTTCATAATAGTTGAAAGTCTGCATATTCCCAGCATACTTTTTTTCAGGGCTTCCAAATGACTGTGCATAGCACCCAGAGCTTTACTTAGATGAAGCACAAACCAGTATTTTGGTGCAGGAACGCTCTGCCAAAACGCTGAATAACTGGCAGGCTAATTTATCAATGTCAGTGATGCTACATTTTATGAGATGCTTTTACTCATGATGAAAGGAAACTGCCTTAGTCTGACAACAGCTTTGTTTACTACAGCAATCCACAGGGGAACAGATGCTTTAGATCATCGTGTTTACAAGTCCACATAACATGACTCAGATTATTTTTTTCTCTTTAGCAAAACGTGAGCACTATTAATATGACCACTGTTGGTTTGAGGATTTGGGTCTTAGATGTATTTTCCACACTACTGCATGTACATGTGTTGAAAGGTTTTGCTAATAAAGTTTTTTACTTAGTTGTGGCTGAGGAAAGAGATGACACAGCGGTAACAAATTTCAGCTTATTTCTCAGCAGATGGAGGAGGGAGAAGCTTTTGTGATACCCATGGAACAATGCATGGACAGCCAGATGATTAACTGTCAAGCAAATCCCACAGACTAATTTACATATAGTAGGTTGACTGCAAAACGCTGAGAGCTCCACTGTGTTTTTAATGTCTGAGACACAGGATGGTCCAAGTATGACTGGAATATCTGTTGTTAAGTAGGAATAAAATGGGGCCAGGAGGGGGTAATGAGAAACTCTGAGTTAATGAGAAAATGTGCTAATGTGTCAACGGTTGACTTGGGGAGAATCAAATCAGATCTGGAAGCCATAAGGGAAATTTCCTAGGAAAATGGCCTTTCTTTCTCAGACCGCATGTATCATTTAAAATTTTTCCCATTCCTCGAAGATGACCTACTTATAAGCCTAGAACCGGTGCTGTAAGACTAGGTATTAGCTCTACCCACACACATTACCCTTTAACTGGCGACAAACAGCTATGCATGTTCAATTATAGGTTTGAAGCGTCTCATTACAGCTTCGGGTTTTATGCACCTTCTTATGGGCTACTGCGGACACAACAAGGAAGTGTATCAGCGGTGGAATTTGTAAGGAGGACAGACCGAGTTCCTCTCATGTCAGTGTTGCTGCTCTTCAACATCACAACAGAACACGCTTGAAATTCCAGACATGGTGCTGCGCCCTTTGATATGTAAATGTGCACCTTCATTGCACTGCCAGTGATACTGAATGAAGGAACTTTTTTTTTTCTTGCCAATTGAACCTGTTATGTTCCAAGGGAATTTGTTCATAAAAAAACAGGTACTAATCAAGGCACTTCGGCCTCTAAGGTACAGTATCATCTTTCACACACATTAAAATATTCTTACATAGTGATGTTCATGTGTGTAAAAGTGTAACAATGAAGGTGCTTATAAATGATTTACAGAGATAAAACAAGAGCAAATCCATAAGCGGACTTCTATTTCTGACTTGATACAGGTCCCTCCCTCACAGATTTCTCTCCACATGGTGTAAAGTGTTAGTTGCAGCTGTTTTTTCGGCTTGCTGGTTATTTTGGGGGATAGGAGAAACAGGATGATATGCATATTTAATATGTTCGCAGTTTGTCTGTGTGTTTGCTTCACTACAACAATAGCAGAGTTCAGTGGCCTTCTGCCAACACCCATGGGTGAATCAAGTGTTCCCCTTGAAGAATCATTATCAAGTCATTAGCAGGCTCATTTGTTGTTGTTTTGATGAATACAGGTATTACCTGAAGAGGCTAAAGATTAAGTAGGGTGAAAAACGCTGCAAACGCTGTTTAATCTGTGATATGTAGAGTGGTCTTAAATCCTTTTAAACGCAGTATTATATATTTACAATACTACTTATGAATCATTAACACCCCCTCACATGTTTATCCCCTGAGAGCAAATCAAAGCTAAACCAGACATGCCTAGAATATCACATTTCTAATTGCAGCTGTGCGTGCAAAACTGTTTCATCACAAGGCTGCATTGGGCTATGTCTAGAAGCTCAATTCTATGGAGGCCAAAGCCTCCTGATCCCATATGACAGCATCAGCAGCAGTGTTGGGGAGCAGTGAACTACAGTATGTGGAGTTCAACTTGTTTAACTACATTCAGCAGTGGCTTCCTTGAAGTTCATCAACACTCACATCTGTATATTGATTTCAAAGGGTATTTTTAGCATGCTTTTTCCCCCCTTAATAAATAAAATTACCACTGCCATTTGACCCACAGTAGAACTCAGCAATTAGCACATGGAGCTAATTAGCGACAACTTTAAATAGCCTAAAACAAAAATCAAGCTGATTTCAACTGCAGTTCTATTTCATTTTAGTTTTATTTATGCAGTCTGTATTGTTTTGCGTTTAGTTTCTGCTCATTTTCATTTCAGTGAACAAGAAATTTTTTCCACTGTTATTATTGTTCCATTGTTATTGTTATCCTATTGACAAATCATCTGAGGGACATATCTTGTAGGGAAGTGACTTTTCATATTATTTTTGTTATAACTTCTGTCAGTATGAGGCACTTTAAATTCATTTGTCCAATGCTGAACAACAGCAATTATCAAAAAGCTAAATATTTTCCTGGTGAGGTGCAGTAAGGTCAAATTATGCTCAGTAAGCTATGCAAATTATTTCAGTGATGCAATGCTGCTGAACTGAGAGAATTCTGCCGAGACTTGACAAAGGCACTTATGAGTCATTGGTTTGAGGCTGGCTTAATACGTCTGATGTGAATGAGTAACTTCTTTATAAGGTCACTGCAGCCATCGACAGACAGTTTAGTGAGACTTGTCCATGCAGAATAACGCTAAAGACCCCTAGCCACCATTGTGCTATCAGCAGTCAACTGACCATAGAGCACAATGAGAAAAGCTTACATGCCCCAGAGAGCCATTTGATGTCCCTTTGAGTACCGGGGGGTCCTAACACTGTGGAGAAGAGATGCTCACTTTATTGTGCTGCCATCAGTCACATCGGTTTGTGTCCTTGGCTGCCTCTCAGCATCTCCATCCCCCCAGTGCTCACAACAGTGGAGTGCCATCTGAGAGCCTTGCCAGGAGCTCTGTCCACACTGCAGTCAAGTGGAGTGACTGTGAAAGACTCACACTGCCACTCTTAATAGGACAGGGTTAGCCATAGGATGAGCCCCGAGACACTAGTTTAATCTATTACACCCACGCCTCCCCAGGCCACCAGAGAGAAGGCACTTCATCGACTCCAAGTACCACATGAGCCACCTTTTTGTCACTCTGTCTCCTCTGCTCTTTTCCCCCTTTGTACTCCTTCACTTACTCACAATACATGCATACCTAGACCCTCACAAACACATGCATTGCTCCCTGCTTGGTTGCTTGGTGAGGCATTATTTCTCTGTACTGGGCACCTGGATGTCATGCTGTTTTGAGGTATTGTTTCCTCTCTCCTCCATGTTTCGACTCCTTTCACACCAGGGCCTAAAATAACTCATTTCACCTCCCACTGGAACATTCAGCACTGTAATCAATAGATTAGATTCAACTCCTGTCTGTGAGCAAGGCGCGGTTGGTGTCATGCTACCGCATAAGCTCTTGGTTTCTAATGCTATCAGGTTAAAGCTATAATATACTGAAATTACCTGGTGGCACGATAGAAGTGAGATATAAGTGAGATTCTTTCACAAGATAAGGACATTGAGCTGCAATATATAGCAATCCTTGCCATTGTGTTGTTCTGCCTTTAATCAACATTCACCACTATTTTCTGGGCTTTTGTCAAGTTAGTGGTTTGTTGATTACTTTAACTGTCTGGTAGAATCTCATCAAGACTGAAAGACAGTAACAGCTTCCATTCTATAAAATGATTTTCTGTTCAAACAGCCCAGTTATGGCATTTCAGATAGAGAAAAACTGCCTGGCATTACTGAAATTAATATCTTTATTGATGCAATGAAAGCTGAAAAAGACATATTGCTTCAACACCACCAATGCTTCTGAGTTTGGAGAAGTCCAAAAAGAGCTATGCTCACACCCAATAATCACTGATATTTGCTTTGCATGCAAATATTTTTGCATTCACTTGGTGACAACAGACTCCTTTCTTAAATGCCACCAACACTATAACATCCATCACTTGAATGTGCTGTTCCTTAGAAGTTGAAAAAGTTCTCTTTTGCAGAGTGAGTCAATGAATCACTGGGCACTAGGGTGCTACATGATTAAAACACACTTTCTGACATGAATCAGTTTGCAGTGCAATGTAAATCAAACAGCTCAAAGCCAGCAGCGCTCCCTGCCTCTGTCCATGGTTCTGAAGTCTGCTAAGAAACATCAGAAAGACTTAGGCCCAATCGCATTTCTAATTTTCACCTCTACCCCTTCCCCTACCCCTTATCACTACCCCTTGAAACAGAGCTGCAACGGGAAGGGGTTGAAATGTTCACCTAAGAACTGTGACAACTTTTTGATACCTTTGTTTTGTTTGGGGTGGTTTGCCTCCATCTTGCCAGTGATTCGAACAGAATCATGGGGAAATTATCCTACCCCTCTGCTTCAAGGCTGGTCTGGAAAAATCTCTGTTTTGAAGGCTACACAGCCCTACCCCTTGGCCCTTCCCCTCTAAGGCAGGGGTGTCAAACTCAGTTTGGCTCTGGGGCCGGATCCAGACTTTCTGTTCTCAGGTGGGCCGGATCAG
>JAQQAE010022447.1:0-10254 GCA_029823295.1 Pseudamia nigra | reverse complement strand
CGTGCATGCGCAGTGACCTAAGTGTCAGAAAAAGTCAGATGTCATTTGACTGGCTGCCCTGGAAATCAATCAAGTGATAGGATGGATGACAGGCTGACGTCTATTTTTTTTAAAAATGTAATGCGATCTACCAACACTACCTTTGAGATCGACCGGTCGATCGCGATCGACGTAATGAGCACCCCTGCTCTAGAAGATTCTGGAGTGTAAATGTCGATTCATTTTTACTAAGTTGCAGAATGATTGCAGCTCAGTTCTAATGCTTATCTCGTAATACTTTTAAATAAACATTGTAAAATTCAGGCTGAGTGCTTTGTTATTGTTCTATGCTGCAAATTAATTTTCCTTAATGTTGTAAAGGAATCTTATCATAACTGTAACCATTTGCTGTGATGATGTTTTGTGTCTTTGCAGGATCAGATGGCACTGGAAATGGCAGTGATGAGGAAGGGTCCAAAGCAAGCGCTGCAGGGTCAGAGAGTGACTCGGACAATGCAGGATCTGCAGATGATGGTATAGATGAGGAAGAGGCCAAAGACCTAGCTATAGATGACAATTTAACAGAGGATGAAGACAAGGCCAAACAGCAACCTTCCTCCGACAGTTCCACCAAAGACACACCTGTTGTCTCCCCGCCAAAAGGTCGACGCAAGAGCAAGAAGACCCCTGACGCTGAGCCTGCAGCACCTGCTCCTGGCAGTGAATCTACTTCTGCCTCTGGGTCTGGCACCGGGACCACAGAAGAGTCTCAGGCTGAACCTAAGAAATGGAATTTCCGCAGGAACCGTCCCCTGCTGGACTTCACCACTATGGAGGAGCTGAACGAGATGGACGACTATGACAGCGAAGATGATAATGATTGGAGACCCACAGCAGGAAAGAAAAAAGGCAAGGCCACTGCACAGAAAGGAGGCACAGAGGAAGTGGATGGCGGAAGTGCAAGTGATGATGATGATGATGACGATGACGACGACGATAATGATGATGATGATGACGACGACGACGATGATGATGATGAGGATGAGGATGATGATAAGGAAGACGGCAATGACAACAATAACAGCAGCAGTGATAGTGAGAAGCTGGTGCAGAAGCCCAAGAAGAAGGCAAAGAGCACTAAGAGCAGCAGCGCATTTGATGAAGAGCTGACAAACGACAGCATGTCCCAAGGAAAGGGCAATGAGGTGAGTGTAAATCCATTCACATTAGGCTGCAAAGGAGTGTTCGAGTTGCAGCCTACATTAGTTTTCAGTTAGATGTCTCCCTATTATTTACAAAACTAGTGGTCCAGCAGCATTAAATTGAAGTATTTTCCCAAGCTGTACACTTCACTTTTGATCAAAAATTCAAACCACAGTTGTGAAGAAAAGTTTTCATGTTAGGTAGGGTTGCAGAGGCCCCTCAAAACAGGTGAACTGAGCAGGATTCTGTAGTGTCGCCCCATTTTTTTCTCACCTCATATTGAGCTTCCTTCATTAAATGTTTTTGCATATGACAGCTGTGAGTTTCCTGAGTAACCTAAAAGCACAAGTTAAATTAGTCACAAGGCTTCTATCACAATTGTCCTGAATAAGGCAAAGTGGTTTCTAATACTTAAATTAATTAAAATGTTCTTACACCTGTGACATTACCCACAATAATGCTATCACAGCACAGTGATTACTTTATTTAATATGTGAGTCATTGTAAGACATTATTTATGATATATCATATTGTCTGTAATGAAGAAGAAAAAACAAAAAAAGCAAATTTGCAATTATGTATACTGTATATTTACTGCATTATGGTGTCCATTTCAAAGATTTGGACAACTGACAAACTGAAACAAAATACAGAAAAGTGATAGAATCTTGGCTTAGTGTGTCATTAACACACACTGCCTGAAACATCCATGCCCACATATACCATGGATTTTAATTTAAATTTTGATGTTCAGTGTCCAAGCAAAGTAAGAGGAAGTCATGCAATATATTCCTTTATCAATGTTTCCTCACACCGCTAATCATAATCTATGTTTCACTTTTCATTTTGACATTATACCAATAGTCAGAAGACCATGTGTGATATTTGCAAGCCTTATGAGTTGCTAAATATTGAAGCAAAACAGACGCCCTCTTTGTTGTGTTTATTTGACCCACTGCAGATGAGTGTGTTTTTCTATACACTTTCTACTTTGCATGGAACTCTATAGTACCAAACATGAGTCACAAAGTCACCATATAATCCACTGAGAGGTTTTAGATGGTATCAGAGTGATTCCAGGAGAACGCCTCTGTCTTTGCTGTAATCGACTTAGCACTGTGTCCATCAGCTTTGGATGTGGGATTTGCTGACTGTCAGTTGTTGGATGTGTAGTCAGAAAAGGCACTGATAATTGGCTTTACTGTGGCTCCATTTCCTGATTTCCCAGGATGTCTTGCTGGACCGGTCCCAGACCTGGAGCACGCAGCGGATGGAGCATATCCTCATCTGCTGTGTTTGTCTGGGAGACAACAGTGAAGATGCAGATGAGATCATCCAGTGTGACAACTGTGGGGTGACCGTGCATGAAGGTATGACTAAACTTACTACTCATCTACCCAAAAGAACCACAGAAAAATAATTTTAACAAATCATCTGCTTGCCAGTGAATGCTTGATTCTGGCTTTTGAGGAAGACTTTAATCCCATCCTGACCACCATACACATTATTGACATTGTAACACATAAATACACCATGTACAAGTGATTGTAGTGATGGGATTTTAACACAGCAGTGACAGTAATGAGACTGACATTCTCTTCATCGTCCTGGAGAGGTAAGGTTAAATTTAAGATAATGGGGATGTCAGAACAAATCTTTATACAATTCAAAATAGACAGTCACTCCCACTTTAACTGGATATTTTTCAGATATGTGGTGGCGTGTGTTACTTCTTAAGACCTCTTAGTTTGTAAAAAACGAAAGTATTTGTGTCTTTGTCTGTGTCTCTAGTATAAACCACGGTGACTTGTGTAAATGACATTGTAAAATGTATCATTTAATTAATTGTGCTACTGGCACAATGATTTTTGTCATTTTTGGGCAGAGGAGAGTCATAAGGAAGTCATCATTGCAGCACTTGATTGATTGATTGATACTTTAGTGAAGTTCCCCTTTTTATGGGATCAATAAAGAATCAATCAGTCAATCACTTTTGCAGTGAGAACTTCTGAAAGGGCTACAGAATAAACACTAAGGTCATTAGCGGTGGTGGGTAGAGTAAACAGAAGTAGTTCTCAAATAAAAGTACTTTTATTTTATAATTAGAATGACTCAAGTAGAGATACTCACAAACTAAGTATCTTCATAATGTAAAATTTATAATATACTGTACTGTGTTTCAACAGGTTATTTAGAAGCAAATGTAAAAATTCATGATGTGCTCAGAATGTTTTACTTGTTATTTGGTTTGTTTTTATTGATGTACTTAATTATTGCTCATTTTGTGCTTGTCTTGTTGATTTTCTTCAGTTTTGCTGGTTACTTTGATCATTTTTGTTAATTTACTTGATTATTTTGTTCATTTTTCCTTATTTCACTGCTTATTTTGTTTTTTGTTCAATTTTATTAGTTTTATTGTTCATTTTGTACATTTTTCCAATTATTTTAATCAAGTATTCTTATTTTTTTGATTAGATTACTAACTTTTTGCTCATTTTATGGATTTATTTATTTCTTTCTTTTGGGTTGACAAGGTAGCAGCACATAATTTGACTGGTCTTCAGTTAGAGGAAAACACTCCTACTCACTGAACTGCGGTCAGATTTACAGATGTAACTGAGTACAAGTACACTATTTTCATCACAAATGTAACAAGTATTCTGCAAAACAGTTATTCTTTGAAGTACATTTTATAGAAAAAAAAACTACTCAAGTACATGTAGAGGAGTAAAAGTATTCTCCAGGGTAATTCACAGCTGCACAGGCTGCATTTTAACCCTGTTTATTTTTTTAAATAAATAAATCCCACATCCATTGTCATCATGATATTAGTATTTCTGATAAACACTTTACAAAGAAGTCTCCAAAACACGCTAGATCGCATCAGCTGTTTCATTTATACATGCTACGGAGTCACACATGTAGACATTTGACTGAGGCCTGGTACGTAAGCCATGCATTCACCCAACTATCCACCAGTCTCACTCAGATTAACTGATGTCAATTTAGTGACAAATGTGAAAGTTGTCACTTTGTTTGTTGCAGGCTGGGTTGTCATTATAGTACTGAAATGTATCACACATCACAGCTTTTCCGTATATCACACTTTTGTCTGTACCACATGTAAAATTTCCCATTTTAATTTCAATAAAAAAGTAGTATGAGGGAAATCTTTCACAATACAAGGATTGTGGTTTATTGGTGCATCCCTTGAACAGAGAAATAAATATTAAAAAAGAAATAATAGCCAGTACCATAGACAGAACTAAAAACTAAGTAATAAAGTACTTTCAGTCAAGAATTACGATGTTAAATAAAAAAAAACATATTTTTTACAATAGAGGACATAATAGATGTTTACTGTATGTTACATATATTACGTATGCACATATTGGCAGTTTAATGAGCTTTTACTGTCTCAAGTCTATTTTTTCCTATTATGTACTGAAACTCATCCAGAGGAGGCATTTATTAATGAACTTCATTGCAGTGAAGTACTGTGAATTTGTTACAGTGTAAATAGATGCATTAATTTTTCTGCAGTGTCCTGTAGAATCTTGTGTTGTTGCATCATTACATCAGAAACTACAACAGACATTGCAGTGGAAGTAAACTTCCTGTTTTACCTTTTTTCAGCTGAGTGCTGTCAAGCCGGAGACACAATCGATAGTGTTAAAAGTCATCTCTTTTGGATTGGAGTACTCCCAGGTGTCCATAATTAAGGCCGACCATGCGTGGTAGATCAATGTGACAACATTAATTTCCATTCTTTTTGCTTATTAATTCATTTCCTAAGCATTTACTCTTTTGAAGACTTAGTCAAACATTGAGAAAGACAGAGAGAGCTGCATGTTTTAATACAAAGAGGAAATGCTAACCTTTCCTGAGAGAAAGACTTAGAAATGCTGCATAGATAATAAGCCATCAAAAAGGCCATGTCATCCATCTTCCAGACACAGTAAAAACATGACTCACCATGTTGTCTGGGTTTTATAGTAATGTTGGTTTCTTACTCACTTACTTAGGCCTTAGCTCCAGACTGAAGCTTAGGCCATTACCGGTACCGATTCTCCTCCATTGGCCTTGGCTCTGGGCCCTGTGTCAAGATGGGCTGGTTTTGGATTTTCGTCAATGTAGGCCCCACACATACCCATATTTCACCTCAAGATACAATTTTGACAGATCCCTTTTGTCACATAAAATTACACCAACTCACAGGTGCCTTTAATACAGACACCCTCCTGCCACTGTGTCAGGCTTTAGCCTCAGTGCTGAAAACACCTTTGAGGTGCAGGTAGGGCTTCTATGATTATCTCATACAGTCTGATCACACATTTTGCCATGGCACATACCCACACACACATACACACAGTAGTGAAGAGCGGAAATGTTCCTAATCACCAACTCTCCATAGACAGACACAAGATATTAGAAGCAGGTCTTAAATTTATCTTGTTCGTTTGTTTGGTTGATATTTTCTTCCTCTGAGACATGTTTAATCTCCCTGAAAAGACACAGAAGTGCTTTGCAGTGGAGGCTTGAGAGAGGAGCAGACACTGGTAGCACTTGCGGTCATTTGTTATCTTTCTTTCCAAGGTCAAGAATGGTGTGGTTTTTTTCTGGGACAGTAAAATATAGAGTTTAATTCTAACAATAAGTTGTGTGTTTCTGTGTACTCTGCTCCAAATAGATAGATTTATTGTACTTATCAGAGGCTTAATTTGAAACGTCAGCAGTTTGTGGTGCTGATATATTATCTCACTCCTGAGATTTATAGCAGAGCATCACCTTGGAAAATAAAAAGTGAATCCTGGGTGCATAACTTTCTTTTCTTCAGACGGGTTTCTTCTCATGCACACACAAAACAATAACTACACTTTTAAAAGATCATCATTTATTTTTATTGTATTTGTTTGTCTTCTGATACATATAAAGTTGTGACTCAGCAGTGTGGCATCTGATTTATTTGGAGTAATTCTCACCAAATTAGAAGCAGAGGTTGAATATTCTTTTAAATTCCCATAACTATCATTTACATTTGGTGACACAATTACCATCTAGTAACTGTCACCTGTTTGGAGTTACTTTGCCTTAATTTTGACTGAATAGAGCTTCCTGTTGCTACTTGAAGCTAACTAAGTGGATACACAACCCCTTCAAGAAGTCTGCAACAGGCTTCCTTGTCAGGGTTTATTTGGCAATAATGACCCACTTGCTGTACATTATCCCTTGTTTCTTGCTGACCTATACAACATCAGTTCTCCTGAATTTTGCAGTTTAATCCAGTCGATTGGGACTCCTGCATTGTATTCAAAGGTGTTGCTATCATTAATAAATTCAGGCCTTCTGCAGTGTTTTCAGTTTAAGGAAAGCTGAGTTGGAGTCTTGCCACCTTGAGATCTAGCTATTTGATTATGAATAACCGCTGTGCTGAGGCAGGCTCCTCTGACTTGGCACCGAATCCATGGCCTTTTCTCCAGTAAGCACAATTGTTGATGAGGCTGTGTTTTATCAAAAATAAATTTCATTTTATAATTTTTGGAGCCTGCAACTTATGCCATTGGATGGATTTGAAAGAGCTTGGGTAAACAGAAATAAACAGCGTGTGCTGGCATAAGGCATCTTAGTTAACCACAAATGGTAGCTGTTCCTAAGCAGGTGAAGTTGTTATGTAAACTGGCATAGGCCCCAACTTCAGAAAATCATTAATGGTCAGGTAGATAGTGGTTCACCAGGATTGTCTATTGGTTAAACCAAATGTGTTTTTGATGGTTAAAATGAAATTAGACTCAGAAATCAATAATGAATTTTTAAGGCATTTACCAACTAAAACATACATAACATTTGTGGGTGTTGCCTTAGAAATTGCTGCTTTTCTTCTTTATGTCCTTGTCAGTTTGTATTGCACAAGGGTATGGGTAGCAAGACATCTTACTGAGTGACAATTTGGATGTGTACTTTTAGTTTTAGCACAACCTCTCAAATCAGAAAAAAAACATTTGGACCATATGGAAAATATCACATAAATAATGTATTTTCCGTATTACAAGTCGCGTTTTTTTGCATAGTCTGGCTAGGGGAGCGACAAATACATCAGACTTGTATATTAAAGAATTTTGAGTATAGGGTGTTTGTCACACTGACAGCTGCTAAGCGTCGCTCTGTGCTTATGTACCTTCATCTGCCGCATCTGCATTACTGACAATTTAAAATGTAGGCATTACCGGTAACAACCATACGTGCCATCAACTTAACACCAAGCGTGTCGGTGCCCTCACTTACCCAGTGAGGTGGGGAGGCGAGCCACGAGCTCTCGCTTCTGGTGTCAAACGCGTTCCCCAAACAAACGCGACCTCTCTTGCAGAGCGACTTATACACGCTTTTTTTTTTTTCTTCATTATGCATTTTTTGGCTTGTGCAACTAATATTCCGGAGCGACATATCACCCGGAAAATATCGTAATACTGCATTTTAAAATTTACTTTGACTTGTATTCCAGTGGAGACAGTATGAACACAACATGTTTTATGTTTTGCCCGGTCACTGTCATTTTATTAGAAAATACACTTTTCAAATTTGGGTCCACTGCAAGAAAAGAAATTTAGATGGGCGCAATTAAGGACTAAAAATCAGTTAAAGGTTATTTGAATCAGCTGATGTGAACATGCCGATTTTAAATATGATTTGCTTCATAAGAAGCAGGATAGGAGAGGTTTAGACTGCCGGGAGAAAAGATGTGGTCTGCGACGTGACTTTATATGCAGAAAAATATAGGAATCTTCAAAAATTATTTCTCAAACACGTATAGTGTGTCATATTGTCACCACAGCTTGTTGTGTGTGCATTCATCACCATGTGTAATGCGATGAGCACAGTGCATTTGGCTGACCTGCACTGGTTCCCAGGATCTGGATGGAGCCGACTGATACTTATGTAGAACACTGGATTCTCCTGTCACTGACAGATCCATATGCACTTGGGAAGAGTGATGAAAACCTTTATCAACCACATACTTGTCCTGCTAAACTGTACATTGAGAAAATCTTAAGTAAACTTCCTTTTTTGTATTCCTTTCTAGATTTCATTGCATATGAGGACAATATGGAAAATAAGACAAATTACATGGAAGACTTAGTTTGGCATGAAAACTAGCTGCATTTGAAATACTTACAGGAGAAAACAAGCCTCATACATCGGTTCATTATGAATGAAAAGAAAACATGGGCGCAACACATCACAATAGTCACAGTTCAAATCCAATCATGCTTTTTGAGTCATTGATCAAATCAACTTTTTTATATCACAAAAAAGGTAAACAAATATACATTTGGCCAAAACAATATGTGAAGGATCAGACATATTTTCCTCTCAATAGATTTTATTAAAGATTTAACAAACATTCTAGTAACATTTAAATTGAAAACTTTTTAATTAACTAAACACTAACTATAATAAAAAGTAATTACCAGGTTACAGAACCCAATATTCTTCTCATTCGAGTCTGAAAATAAAGTGTTTCAGACCCAGAGCTTTTTTGTACAAATGAAATTCAACGGAAATATTAATTGTAGTGTGTTATGTCACTCATTAATGAGTATGTTTGTCTGTCTCTGTGTTCCTCTGCCATTCTGCACAATTATACCAAAAGATTTATCTTCAGCTTGCTGTAAGGGTGAAACATGGGCCACTGAACAAGCCATAAAATGCTGCTGAAGATCTATAAATAAAACCAGAAACTCATTGTTAAGTGGTGTACCTGACAAAGGTGTGCTCTTGTTGTCTCTATATGTGGTACAGTACTACAGTATGTAAACACTGCAGCAGCAGCAGATGAGCTCATTTAACAGACATCACCTCTAGTAAAAGTGTGCTTTACGATTTCTTCACTGGTGGTGAGGGAAGAAAGGAAAACTGCAGTATGTTTGATACTATTGCATGATTTAGCTATGGTGACTGACCCAGACATCCATTATCTCACACTTATCTGGGCCCAGTTTATGGGGCAACAGCCTAAAATATTTGAGTTCAACTTAGAATTCATCCATGGATCACGTGACAAGAAAGATAAACATTCTCTGCTCAGTTTTTGATGTTATTTATTTCTGGTGTAGAGTTAATCAAATTTGAGTGTTTTCCCATGCTAGTGCATTAAATAATATTACTGTTGGGAAAGTCTCATGCCAGCTTGAATCACTTCCAAGATCACAAAGTATCATGTTAAGGGTTAATACAAGGTTAAAATAAAGTAGGACGTGTGACGAATAGATGAGAGATGAGCTGACAGGACATGTAGCTCATACAAGTTGCTCTTTCTGGTCAGCTGCACTGCATGTCTTTGTTCTTGTGTTTGCACTGCTATCCAGACACCATCAGTCCTTCTCAGAAGAGAAGTGAGGCTGACATGAAAGGTAGACCTGGAGGAGAGATCAAACGTAGGTACGAACAGGAGTCAAAGCAAGCGTCTACACAGAGCACATAGAGGGGTCCTGTTCTCACGGCTGCCTTTTGATTATCTGACTCTGTGGGTCTGTCAAACAGACAGATTACCATACCATCATTACCATAAACCGTTACCTTACCTTTGCATTTCACAGAGGTATTGTCCTAGATTGTAACTGAGTAATCAGTGTTTACTGTCTTAATTTATCATTAAAAAACAAAAGAGTAATGGAAAGATCTGTGATTTCAGTGAAATCTGTGAAAAAGGTAACGATTAAAACATCCTCATATATAGTTTTCCCCTATTGATGATTTGTAATGGAGTGATGAACAAGGGGTGAGAATTAATCAAAAAATATGATCAGAATTATAGTGTGACCAAGTCAAGGGAAATGCATTATTGTTGGAGTTTTTAATGTGTGCTGTTGGAAGTAGAGTAGGAGTAGTGTTTTATGTAACAAGCTGGCAGCCCATGGCACAGACGAGCTGCCATTCATCACAGCTTACAACCTCATAGGTGCACAGGCTCATGCATTTAGGGCGTACTCACACTGGGAGTTCGTTCCGCGCCTGGGCGCGTTTCACACCTTTAGCGCGGATCATTTTAGTAATGTGAGTGCATTCGAGCCACGC
>JAQQAE010022446.1:0-10254 GCA_029823295.1 Pseudamia nigra | reverse complement strand
GGTGGGGTGGGGTGGGGGGGCAAATGCGCTCTGGAGTGGCTCAAGCCAAAATGGCCCTAGTGTGAGTAGACCCTTATGACTATGCCTTCCTGTGGGCCCACCACCTGCAGGAAGGTCATAAGGGTCCGGTGCTGTGTGATTTGGGTGGCAGCTGAAGGGACCCAGGGTGATGGGTGGTCCAGTTGTAATATAAATATTACAAGTTTAAGACAGGAGCAGTAATGAGTAACCAGGACACTAGTGTTTGTCAGAATCCAGGTTGGTCAGGTTGGTTTGGTTGTGTCGTAGATGATCGGATGTGTAATTTCCACTTTCTTTGTCTGTGTGAGGTGTCTCGTTCATTGGACCACAGGAGAAAAAGACGAATAGTTAAGCTGATGACATGACTTCATTCTAAGTAATATTTTGCTGGACTGTCGCAGCCACTCACATCTGTCCCTGTTGCCTCCTCTGCTACATCCGCCACTGACCTTTTCCACATTTGCCAGTGTCTGAGCGCCAGATATTGTCAGTATCATTTTGATGAGCCTGAGTCATTATCAGAATTTAGACACTGACTCTTCTGCCTTCTCCATCTAGGCCACAGGAAGAAAAAATATACAAAGAGGAAAAATAAAAATAAAAAAAAAAGCATTTGCCGTGAAACACGAACAGTGCCAAGTCTGATTCAGGATGTTGAACGAGGAAAAGACCCAGGATACACTCACTGGCTCTGGCCAAGTACACATGGACTCACTTTCACACCAATGCATGCAGACTCATACGCAAGCAGTTACATGTGCATTCAAGCATATAGGCACATGCATTTACAGAATGTCAGCACCAGTGTTATTATTTAAAGCTGCTACAAATTAGTCTTGATGCACCTGTTCTGGCAGGAGATCAGAAATGGACATGGTGCAATGAAGCTCAATAAAACTGTCCTTACTGCAGCTTCTACCACAGCCTAAATGGAAACTGAGCATAAAACAGCAGCTGTTGTTGGTTCCAAGAATTCAACTACAAAATTTAGGACCTTTTTTTTAATAAAAGTGTTTTTTCAAAAATATGTACCGGTATTTCTGGGAGTAGTTCTTTTGCAGAATACTTTTTACTTACACTCAGTTATGATGGAAAAAAACTACCTGTACTCAGTTGCATTTGACATTCCTCAATGAGTAGGGGTAATTTTTATGCATCCAGAATATTACCAATAAACATTAGCAATATAATCAACAAACTATTAACAGAATGACCAAACATAGACAATGCAATCAATAAAATATCATCAAAATAAGCAAATGGAGAAAACATCCATCCATCATCTTCTGCGTATCCTGGTCAGGTTGTGGGGGCAGCAGCCTAATCAGAGAAGCCCAGACTTTTTTCATCCCGGCCACCTCCTCCAGCTCCTCCAGGGGGTCCACAAGGCGTATCTGTTGGTATGGGTGATATATTGATTTTATAGATTAATTTGAGTTTTTTGTTACGTACAATTAAAAAAAAAATCAAAAATGAGTTTTTTCTCCTTTTGCTGCAGGGCACCTTTTGCCCTGAAGAGCTGCTGTAGCACCCCCCCTTGTTTCCTTAACAGAGATGCACAAAAGTGAGAAGTTGGTTCCTAAAAATAGGATTAGTATCATCAGTGGTTTGGATCTGGTTTGGGTTTGTGGCGACAGACGTGGAACGAGTGACTACACGCTGCAAAGTTTGTCTAAAGCCCATTGAAACAAAAGGCAACAGCACAACCAACCTATTCCAGCATCGAAAAAACAGAGACATCCAGCCAAGTGGAGAAAGGAAACAAGGGAAACAAGACCACTACGACCAAAAAACTCCTTAACCTAAAAGACCACTACGACCAACAAACCCCTTCACTTAATAAACTCCTTAACTTAAGAAACCACTACCACCAACAAACTCCTTAATGTAAAAGCAGCTTACCGCGGTGGAATCATTTACCCAAGGCACTGCATATGATAAGAAAAGGGCACGATGGAAAACGATCACCACAGCGGTTGCTTTGCTCATCTCTAAATACACAGAACCATATTCAGCTTTCAGTGTGAATGTAAACAAGTCTCTGTTTAAAGTGCAAAGTGTACTGTATATTTTAAAGCAAAATAACAGCTGGCACTTTAGTTCCAGGAGGGAAAAATAGGATAATTTTGTTAAGTTTTTGATCAACTAAAAGCAAATCTTGTTTTGAGTTTTCTCTGTCATTTGTACTTTTTTTTTTTTCAAATAGGAAAAAAAAAATCAGGAAAAAATCGTAACTTTCATTTATTTGTGAAAAAAATTGAAGGTTTTATTTTTAGGCCGTATCGCTCACGCTACTTATTTCATGTAATGGAGATGCAATGGAAATGGGAAATAGAGTCAAACCTCAGATCATAATGCACAAAAAGGTTGATGGTGAAAGTTTGAAACTCAAGGTCACACAAGACAAAATAATCATCATAATCTTGACTTTGTTCATAGGTATAATTCAAATTACAACTAAAGTGACGTCCTGTTACAGATGAAACTATTGTTCTTCATACTGCAATTTAGTCATTTAGTGCCTTAGGGAGCACATTTGTACAGTACATGGAAAAATCATTTGGAATTCCGGTCACTCCTTATGTGCATAAAATATCTTCCTGAAGTTAATATTTGCAGTTTGCTTGCTACAATTAGAGAAAATAAACACAAGCCAAATTGTTCTGGTTTCTGCTAATGGACCTCGCCTCTGGCCACACTGTAATTATTCCTATTAGCAAATTTAGTCATTACCTCGCCTCCTTCCGCTTTTTTCCCAACCGGCGGTGGAAATCGCTTAAAATGAATACAGAGCTGCCGTGGATTTGGCTGTGCAGCTTCTGAACATCCAGACAGAGGGTCTTGAAGAGATGGAGACTGCTTTATCAATGTGCAGCTGCAGCATAAGACGGGACTGTATGAACAGCTGAGGAGCAAAAAAAGACACAAAAGACACACAAGATATTTTGAATCTGAGGGAACGTGTTTGATTAGGGCAGTGGTTCCCAAACCTTTTTTGCTCAAAGCCCCCAAAATGAATAGCAAATTACAAAAAGAATTTTAAAATATTTTAAAAGAAATTTAAAAATAACAAGATGTACTGTATAGCCGTGAAACTTAGACTTCTAGCTTTCACCACATTAAATCATAAAGAACAAAAAGGTACAGTACAAAACAAAAAAAAGGACAAAATAATCACAGACCTGGCAAGAAATGAATAAAAATCAAGAAAATGGACAAAGTCATCAGGGAAATAAATACAATGACAAATCAAAAGAATAAAAACTGAACTAAATAATCAATAAATTGAAGAAAAGGAAAATCATGATTATGAAATTTTAAAAAAGGCACAGCATTAAAAAAATTAAACAAAATAATAAACAAAACACCTAGTCAACAAAAATGGAGAATAAAATCAAGGACAAAAAATTATAGAATAATTTACTATGTTAAAATCATATGAGCAAAATGAAAAAATAATAAAATGAATGACATAATGAATTAATGAACAAAAATGAAACAGTCAATAAAATGGACCTAAAAGAATATTAAATTTCACAAAATTATTAAGAAAATGAACAAAATAATGCAGATATTGCACAACATGGACAAATCATTAAATCAACAAAAATGGAAAATAGAATCAAGAAACAGAAAACTTTAACATCAAATAAGAAAATCAAGAAAATTAACCAAAAATATAAATTGAAATTAGAATACTTGCTAAAATGAAAAATAGCAGGTTGTAGAGGGCACCGTGCCATCTTTCTGTGTGTAGTTTGTGGGGGTCAAACCTCAGCGGGTACAGCGGGTACAATTATGCTCATCAAACAGCAGTTACATACAGAGATGTCAGTTGCCACACTCAGCTTCCAGAACGGGGCAGATGCACTCAGCTACAGGAGTGGCTCAGGTAGCCGGAGTGGGCCAGCCCCGTCCGGTGCTGAGCCACACTCAGCGAACAGAACGGGGAAGTCATGCTCGGCTACAGAGCCTCCGCTGTGTTGCGTTTCTGTGTGTGTGTTGTGAGACAGGAACCACTCTTCTCCCATCCCTCCTTCACGTCAATCGCAGACACAGGAGGGAATAGCAGAAGAGAGGGAGCTGCAACGCAAACACCAATATGCACTCAGCGGAGTTTTTTTTCTCATGTAAATAATCATGGTCAGGAAATGAACGTGATCGTGATTGATCATTCAGTAGGTCAATTAATTGACTATTGTGACAGGCCTAGTTGGAACGTGTGCAGAATATGGTTTGGCATCATCTTGCTGAAATAAACAAGGCCTTCCCTTACAAAGACTTTACTGGAGAAACCAAATGTCTTCCCATATAATGACGAAGCTACAGTCCTTGGTCCATCTTTCAGTCCCATTGTTTCTGTGTGATGTGAACAAAAAAAATGCCCTGGCTGTTCTTTTTTGGAATGTGTTGAAGACCCAAAATTGATGAATGGCTGTACAGGTTGTTCTCCAATAAAAAGACACTGACCAGACAAAAAAATGATGTATGTTGTGTTCATAATGTCCCCAATATTAACTTAAGGCTGAAGAGCACAGTATTATTTTCCAATTTGCCTTTTTCTGCCTGGCTGAAGCATTTTGGAATTGAGGTACAAGGAATTATACTACAATGCTAAATTAAAATTTTTTCGCTGTCTCAGAATATCAATATTAAATATTTATTTTACAAACAATGCTGTACATAATGTAGCTCAGTACTGCCATTTTCAATCCCTGTCTAAAAAATAGCTTTGACACTGTCCAAATTGCAGAAATACAGACACAGGCTGGATATGTTCTTATGCATGGTGCATGTATCACCTTGAGCCTTTCCAATATCACAAATGAATATGGCAATAAACAGAATCAGACATGTTGACAAGAGATTTTCCAAGCAGCTTTCCTTGTGACGCCGCTGCTTAGGGCCGACGGTATGTAGGGCAGCGAGAATGTGGTCCAAAGCGGAGCGCGATGGGAGGAAAAAAAATATGCAGTTTCATCTCTGAGATTCAAAAGGCGTGCGCAATGAAACTTTAAAAGTCATCTTTTATGTACATATTCATCTTGCATCAGTAAATTCTGTCTCTTTCATGAGGCACGACATCTTCTGCCTGTTAATCATTCACCACTCGCACCTCACTAGGTTTGGTTGTTGTGGCTGGAAGCTGAAAGACGTTCGTGGATTTGAATTTTGGGACGTTCGACCTAAAACAATACAGTTACTTGATACTGTCCGTTAATTTTTTCATGTTGTTTCTTCATGTGCTTATTGTGTTGATTTTCTTATACGTCTCATTCTCATATACCTTTTTTAAGTAGAATATGTTTTCATATAAAATACATGCAATTCATGTTGATTTATGGCAGTTTTTTATGACTTTCTCAGGTATTTAGAAAACACATTTACCTTTTGAGTACTGAACTGAAAAACTTTGTGATTCTATATTCTATACAACAAAATACACAATGCATGGTTGTTTTCTCTGGCCTGTCTCTGTTTCATGTCATATTCGGAGCTGTTGGATGACCTGAATCTGCTTTGGGAATCACCCAGATTCTCCTACTGTACATTCTGGCAGCAGTTGGCAGCCAGAGTTTCCAGCTGCTTTGGCACAACTTTGCCCATCATTTGGTCGGGCGGCGCTACATCTAGTTGGCTTGAGGAGTAGCAGAAGGGGACACTGAACTCTGCAAATGGCAAATTGCTGTTGGGAAAGGTAAGCTTCATTCCCTGTTTATGATAGTTTTCTATTGCGACTTTTCCACTGGTGGGGCTCACTTAAATTGCCATAGCTGCATTGGGCCAGGTACCGCATGGAACTGTTTTTGCTATGGTTTCACATGAATCAAGGTGATACAATAAACATGATGCAAAACCATGTGGATCGCTGCTATAGAATTGTCACATCATGTTGCAGGTAGTGCTATAATTAAATCCACCAGTACTAAGATTAATGTAACTTTACTACCTGTACAACGTCACTTAAATTGCGTTTCTGCTGCTGGTGTACATTGCCTATAAAAAGTGCATTGAAGGATTTTCTGACGAGAACAGACTTTAAATGGATGTACTGTGTCTAAGCAGATATGTTGACATTTAATGCTATCAAGCAAACTTCTTAAAAACCATGTGTGGCTGCTTTTGCAACACGTGTCTGTCAATACAGTTTCAACCTGGTCATGACATACTATAGGCAGTAGACTTTTAAGTGTTCAGAACTGTCGAAGGTGTTCTGATGATTCTGGCACAACTTCATCCACTTCCAAGATACACGGTGAGAAAAAAAATTGTCACCTCTATAAACATTTTTTTGTGTTCAGATGGCTGCCTCTCCATGGAGATGAAAGATAAAATTACCAGGACATAGTAGGTAGGTATCAGATGAAATTTAAGTATTGTGCATACTAACTTTGCTCATGCACAAGCACGAGTATGCAGTGTGGACATAATGCACAAACCGTGTCTCCTGCAATCTCTACATGAATGCAGCTTGTCTTATATAATTGAGAAATCCAGTCCAAATCTGTGTGTGAACACAACTGCTCAAAAACACCAGTGTTTGCTGTATGTGTTGTATAACAATGTAATGATGTGTGTATGACAGGGAATCCTTGCTTAGGACCTCTTAGAACTGCAGCATGTGAGTGCAGACCAGCAGGGAACTGGGGACGGGCGACGGGGGGGCATTTATGGCAGCAAGACTTTATATTATGTGTATATGTACATTTCATGCCTTATGTTTTCATCTTTCATGTTGCCTGTTGGTTTCCCTAACCCAGTAATTATGTATTATGTATACCCACATGTAATGAAATTGCAATCATAGTAATTGTTCTGCTGGCTGTCTGCAATCAGAAAAAACACACCTTGTGCGTCCTTAACACATGCTAAAAGGTGCTGGGTAAGCGAATGCTGGGCTTTGGCGACTTGTTAGTAAAGACGCATGCCAAAGGCTTGGACATTGGCTGAAATTAATGCATTAACAAGTGGAAACACATGCTGTCACAGTCTGATAAATGATAGAAAATGGGACATATTTTGCCTTTACGTTAATGTTACTTTCACAGAAATGCTTTAAATATATATTAGCTTTTAAATCAGGAAAGAATTGATCATGATCATGTACAGAAATACAAAATTAAACCACCATAAGCCTAGAAAGTACTAAGGCAACCTGAGCAGAAAACACATAAAACCAAGCAAATACCTTCATCACCTAATATTGTTCTGTGGTCACATAGAGAGCATGACACAGTCTATATGAACAGACCTTAAACTACATTCACATTGGTCTAAAATGGCACGAAAGTCATAAATTGAACTCTTTGAAACCTGCAGAAATGCTGTTGAAACGAATTGGCAGCAGTTTAGTAACTTGTCAAGTGAGATTATAGTGAAAACAAATCTGATTCTGGTCCATATAGACATAAAAGTGTGATTTACATTTGCTCCCACTGGCTCGTCCACATGAGAGAGAGAGTATGTGTGTGTGTGTGTGTGGCATCACACCCTTAATCCCTTGTGTTGTAGGGTTATTTCCTGTTGGTTCAGATTATTTTCACTCCTAATAAACCAAACAGTGAGATCCACACATCAAGGCATCTCCCGGCAGTGCTTTTTTGTTCTCACCTGGCCAAACAAACTGACATGCTGAGTGTGTACGCACCCCGAGTAGCAAGTCTGTGTCTTATAGTGCAGTTACAGAGTCTTTTTACATTGTTTATGTTGTATTTCTCTCATTTACATATTTTTGTATCTTTTTTTGCCATTTTTATGCAGAGGATTCTTATTGCATTTCTCTCAATTTGTGTCCTTCATAGCATATTTCACCTTTTTACATACTTTTTCTCTTTTTCCTTCTTTTTCAAGTCTTTTTTGCATCATCTTCTATGTTGTTTACATCTTTTTTTGTGTCTTTTACATTGCCTTGGTGTTTTGCATTATTTTAATGTGTGCTGCAGCGTACTTCATTGTTTGCATTTTATTTTCACCTGTGTCTCTTTTATGTAATTGTCATCGTTTCGCATGCTTTTATATGTCATTTTCACTTTGCGTCTTTTATGCACTCTTATCTTTTGCATTTTTTAGATCATTTTCTCTTTCTAGGTCTTTTACATTGCTTTGCTTTTTGTCTTTCATGTCTTTGTGTCTTGTTAAATCTTTTAGAAAGATGATTTCTGCTTCACTGAGGACCAAAACTCTGCCTTCAAACATGCATAAAATACTAATTTAATGTTTGTCGTGATCATTTTTGGCCATATCGCTCAGCCCTAACTGCAGATGCATAAAACCTGGCTCTAGTCCTGCATTAACATTGCCTGTATGCTGACAGATTGTCTCTGGCTGCATGTGCAATGCGTTAAGAGGCCTCCCCCCGATGGTGGAAAGACACCTGCTTGATTGATGCATGCTATTTAGCAGCGGGATAGAACAAGTGCACCTCCGCTCCAGGGAGTGTTCGCCAGCACCTTGTACCGGACAGCTGTGGGTGGCCAAAGGGAGACGGAGACAGGAAGTGAGGGATAGAGAGCAAAAGAGCAGGGACAAAGGCAGGATGGAGAGAAACGAGGGAATAACTGAGGGAGATGCGAGGGAGTAAAGGAAAGAGAATGAAAGAGAGACATAGAGATGGAACAAATGAAAGAAAGAGGGGAATGTGTGAGAAAAAGAGCAAGCGACCTACATCTGTTCCTCATTATCCTCCTGGCCCCTTCTCTGGTAATCGCTCCATCTGACATAACTCACAGCAGACCTCACTTTGACTACAGATGGGAGTCGGTGGGAGGGGGGTAAAAGTTATTCAAGGCAAACATGTAAAAGGTACAACGAAGCAAAAAGGAAAAGAGAACAAGGCTGCCTTTAAACATTTATGCACCTGCTCATGAAGATGAAAGCAAAAAAAAAAAAAAAAAATCTGTCGCTTTGGCCATGGTTCCCGTTGCTTCATCACATCGCCCAGTTAATGGCTCAAGTCTGGGAATGCAACAACATTAGTGGAGAGAAAATCCAACACAGACAGGTTTTTAAACAGCTGTCAGGTCAAACCAAGTTATTTTATAGTAAAAATAAAGTCCATCACAGTTTACAGACCTGTGACCTTCCAAACCACGCATAATTACCTGCACCAGGACATTTACTTTTGAGTTGTGTCTTTTTGTTGGGTTGGCTTTTTGATAACCTATCAAACTACTGGAGGGATAGGGCACAGGCCAGTGATGGGCGTTTTATATTTCTGGAGAATATCCATAAACATATGCATTGGCAGAAGAGTTGACAATAGCCAGTATATGGTGTCTTTTGCCCAGCTGATAAAAATATCAACAACCAAAATGCATCTTCTGTAGCTGTAGCAGGCCACCATAAATAAATGTTTGTCCCGCACAACTAACTGATATTGGACTCGATTAAGATTTTATTATCCTGCGTGAGACCACTTTTTGTAGAATTGCTACCTTATCATGGTGGAGGGGTTTGTGTGCCTGAGTGATCCTTGGAGCTATGTTGTCAGGGACAATTCACCCCTGGTAGGGTCTCCCAAGGCAAATTGGTCCAAGGTGACAGGTCAGACTAAGAACGATTCAGAAGACCCTTATGACTATGCCTTCCTGTGGGTCCACCACCTGCAGGAATGGTTGTATGGGTCCAGTGTTGTGTGGTTTGGGTGGCAGCTGAAATCCAATCCTTGGTTGTCAATACTAGCTCCAACTGGGAGGAGGCCCTGAGGCAGACCCAGGACACGCTGGAGGGACAGTGTCTCTTGGCTGACGTTAGAGCACCTGGGTACCCCTCAGAGGAGCTGGAGGAGGGAGCTAGGGAGAGGGAAATCTGGGCTTCTGTGCTTAGGCTGCTGCCGCTGTGACCCTGACCAAGATGAGCAGAAGATGATGGATGGATGAAACATACAATGGATACAATCGACTGAGAAAAGACAAGTAATATAATAATTTTTGGCATTTCATTTCAAAGATTTACAATGCCAATCTGCACCATATGTAGTATCTCACCTATACCACAAAGATCAATTGAATATAAACATGTAGACTTTTTAGACATAGCTCAGTTTGGGACTTATGGTGTTCAGTATCTTACTGGAAAACCTTTATTTAGTAGAACATTCTTTAGTAGAACTATAATACAGTGGTGCCTCGGATACCGATGATAACCCGTTCTGGCGTCACGGCCTGTGTCCGAATCAGTTGTTATCCGATGCGACTTTTTCCATAAAAATACATGTAAAACCAATTAATCCGT
>JAQQAE010022443.1:0-10255 GCA_029823295.1 Pseudamia nigra | reverse complement strand
AGACCATAGCCCCGCCCCCTCATATGAACCTCTGTTTGAACTTGCTCTGCCTCGAGCCGCCACACTGTTTGTCGGAAAGAAGACCCAGGTAAAAGAAACCAACTAACTTAACCTGATTAAATAGACCAGGTTAATTCAAAGAGATTAAATAAGGCTGGTTAATGAAACCACACCAACTTAACCTGATTAAATAGACCAGGTTAATTCGCATAGATTGAATTGGTTCCACTGGAGGTTTTTCTCTTCTGTTAAAAGAAGGTTTTTCCGTTCTGTCGCCTTTGTCTTGCTCTCGGTGGTTCTGTTGGTTCTGTTGGGTTTTACTCTGTATAGTCATGAGGTCTCGGCCTTGAATTGTGAAGCGCCTAGGGATAATCGGCGATTATGATTGGCGCTGTACAAATAAAGATTGAATTGAATTGAATAAGGCTGGTTAATGAAATCAGATTAAAAAATCAGGTAAATTCACATAGATTAAATAAGGCTGGTTAATGGAACCAGACTAACTTAAACAGATTAAATAAATTATTTAATTTAATTAGGATAGGGTGAGATGGAGGCAGATGATTGGCTGTGGCGACCCCTGAAGGGAACAGCACAAAGGAAAAGATTTGATTTAATTTAATTTAATTTAATTATTTCAGACTAAAACAAATGAATTAAACCAGACTAAACCATCATAATTAAGGTATCTTAAGCTATTTAAACTAGATTAACTAAACCAGGTTAATTAAATCAGATGAATTATACTAGATTAAATAAATAAGACTACTACAGAGGACATAAACCAGGTTAATTTAATCAGACTAAAGTTTATTAAACTAAACCAGAATAACTAACCTATGTTACATAATCTGGGATCAACTAGATTAAATTTATCATCTTAACCCACCAAACTAGGTAAATCAGAAGTTAATTAAACCAGACCAAACTAAACCAGGTAAGTAAAACCAAAGTAAAGAAGGAAAATCAGACACGACTTAGTTCACTAAACCTTAGAAATAAAATCAGGAAAACCAGACCAAATCTGAGTAATTTGAAAACTTAAATAACTAATCAAAATCAGACAAAACCATTTAAGACGAACTGAACTGGATTAACTAAACCAGATAAATATAATCTGATGAATTGGACTATATTAGCCTGGTGAGTTCAGCTTTATTAACTTCTATTATCGTGTACAAGAGAAATGATTAACTATTTTAACCAGTGATTGTAATACAGATGTGAATCCAGATGCATTAAAGGTCCTAAACCAGACTGTAATCCCTGGTTTTATCCTGCAGGAGGTGATGCAGAAGGCATATCAGGGTGGGGGAGGAGGCGAGTCAGCGGGGGAGGACCAGGACCAGGACCACACCCCCCACTCCCCTCTGGAGGTGTTGGATCAGCTGATCGTTCACGGACACGAAGCCCATGAACGCCTCAGCCGGAGGTGAGGCCACTACCGTGACCCTAACCTTCACCCACAGGAACAGATCTGTGACATCACTGTGGGTCGTCCGAGGGTCTCTGGAGGATGGAGTTCCAGGTGTGGGAGGGTGCGAGCCCCCTCGTCCTGGTTCATGGAATCGTTGGCTCATTTCCAAATTTCTTTGGCCTCTTTTATGCACCTCTGATGCTTGTTGGGCTCTCTTGTTAAAATCACGACTGGTTTTATGTGTCTATAACATAAATCTATATAATCCACATATTAATGAATACATGTACCGTATTTTCCGGGTTATATGTCGCTCTGGAATGTTAGTTGCACAAGGCAAAAAATGCCAAATGAATAAGAAATAGTCGCTGTGGAGAACAGGTCGCATTAGTTTGGGGAACACGCGGCGGCCTCCCCTCCTCACCGCGGCAGATGCAGGTACTAGAGCGACCTCTAGTGGCTGTCAGTGTGACAAACAACCAGTACTCGAAATAATTAATATATTAGTCGCTCCAGTGTATTTGTCGCTCCCCTAGCCAGACTATGAAAAAAAATGCGACGTATAATCTGGAAAATATGGTATTTGCATACATTCAGCTGAGTCGCATCATTGGATGGTGCCCTCTGCTGGTGACAAAGTGAAATAGAAGGATTTACTGGTGTGTCATATTTTAATTTCAAAGATGCAACAAAAGTAAACTACAGTAACATAATATTTAATGTGTCTGGACCCTAAACATGATATAGATGCTGTTTTAATCATCAAAATCCCTCAGTTGTTTTCTCTGCACATTTATTTTCCCTCCTCTGGACCTTGGCTGAAAAATTGATCTGATTTGTCCCTAAACTGACTATTTTGATACAATGATTATTGATTGATTGATTATGATGATTATTTTAAGGCCCAGGAACATGTTTTATGACGTTAAAGCACAGAAATGTAATTTTTCATGCCTCCTTTATCAATAACCTTCAGACCATGGCTGATTCTGCCTTTGTGTGGATGGTGTGTGGTTGTGTGTATTTGTGTGTGTTACAGGCTGTCTGCTGTGAATAAGTCTCCTGATCGGACTCAGTTTGGAGGTAAACCACACAGCATGAAAATCAAAGGTACCTGCAACTAACACAACGATCACACAGACACTAACCAGTTAACATGTCATTAACCTGATCAGTGTGATTCATGGAAATCGCAGCTTCCTCTGCAGGACATGCTTATGTTTTCCTGTGTCTGACAGTAGGTGGCGCTCTGTGTCAAAGCACATCTGTTATGTGTCAGTAATGTTCAGTATGATGTATTTCACATCAGGGCGCCACCTAGTGTCCATTTGAAGTGTGTTCTGGATGACGACTACAACCAGTCTGCTTATTAACTCCGCGTGAGACTGTTTGAGCTTTTAATCGGACTAATAACACTGACCTGCTCAGTCCTTACACCGCGGTTCACCTGGCAACTCAGGTGGGTGGAGTCTCGACTGAAACCTCGGCGAGCTCTAAAAGACGAAGAAATAGAAAAACAGTGGCTGTGTTTGTAGTTTTCTATTGGGTAGGACATGGCGTTCTGGACAGAAAAGGATTGGTTAAGCCCCGCCTCTTCTGGCTGTCACCTGACCAACAGTTAAAGGCCCATTTATTCTCTACGCAAAGTGTGTTGCATGTCAAATGTTGTCGAACGTCACTGGCCTTTATATTCCAGTACGTACTCTACGTCGCCGTGGATGTACACAATATATCCACTGGAGGTCAGTGTGTAGTTCAGTTTATATCTGAAAATACTAAGTGAAAAATGTTTTGTCATGAGTCATTATGTCTCAAACATTTTATTTGTTCCCTCTAATTTGTGATCTGGTCCATGTTTATCTTTTTGCTCCGTTAATAAGATATTACAGCAAATAATCAGACAAATCACTGTCGTGCTGGGGTTTGATTGACATGTTGCTATGGTAACTAGTGTCCCCGGTGGAGTCGGACCTTCATATCTTCTATTTATTCAACATGTTCATTGTTTTATCTGAGATTCACTCAGTTGTGGTAAGTGTTTGTAATATGATTTTGTTTAACACTGCTCGGTGAAGTTTTACCATCCGTAGGCTAGCGATTAGTTAGCTTCCCCTACACTCCGCTGGCACTGCTGCCCTACGTACAAATATGGTTCCATTTGGCTCCAAGATGTCGTCCATTTGGATAATTTAAAACATTTTAAACCTTTGAGTTAAAACGTCATCATATGCAGTAATTCCAGTAGGTGTCCTGTCACGGTGGTTTATGGAGACGATGCTTTCTGGGCTGGGGTGTAGTACCGGTGAATTACCACTGGGGGCGTCAGCTACACACCCACATAACCACAGAAACGGTTACCTTAGTTTACCATTTTCAACACAGCCATATGAACGATCACAGTCTGCGAACCTCAGTAGTACTTTAAACCCACCAGTAATACTGTGTCTCTGCCTGTCAGGCCCCGCCCAGGGGGAGGAGCTTCAGGCCCTGAGGAGTCAGCTGCTCTTTGTTCATAGTCAGGTTCAGTATGAACGTTTCAAACGGCAGCAGCACGCCATCAGGAACCGCCGTCTGCTCCGGAGGGTCCTCAACGCCGCCGCGCTGGAGGAGCAGAGCGTTTCCATGGTAGCACACATACACACCCATCACAACATTCTCTTGGCCCACTGACTTTCAATGGCATTGCTCGATGCTAGACTGTAGGTTTTGAGCCCTAAAAGTCTCTGTGGTGACCTTTGACCTCCTTGTGTTGCAGAAGGCTCAGCTTGGCGTCCAGGAGGCGGAGATTCGAGCTCTTCAGTCGAGTCTTCGGGAGGAGCATCGGCGGTACGCTGAGCTGCAGCAGGACTCGCAAACACTCACCAAGCAGCTGCACACACACGTCCAACAGCTGCAGCTGCAACGGCAGGACGAGCAGAGGGAAAACCAGAGGCTGCAGGTAACGCCACACCTGAGACATCCGACGGCTTCAACCAGGTATCGACATGTTAAACGAGGCATCCGACACCATACCGTACCATCTTTACTTATAGAGCACTTTAAAAACAACAACATGGCTGACCAGAGTACTGTACACTCAAAGAGATGTAAAAGGCAAACACAGGCTAGGCATAAGAACAAGACAGTAGAAAGATAAAAACAATTGAAAAAACACGTTAAACGAGGCATCTTTTTACAACGTTCTCATATGTTGCTGCCAAACAACACACTCGACCATCGTCGGCATACAGTTTTAGTTCATCCTGAGCTGTGATTGGCTGTTTCAGAGCGAGCTTCAGGAGTGTCAGAGCAGACTCAGGGATCTGGAGGCGGAGCTTCAGAAGGCCAATAACAAGTCGTATAACGCTGAACACCAGCTGACCCAGCTGTCACTCAAGGTGAGCACACGTTGACTTAGTGAGGCTCAAAACAGTCTGGGTGTGTGGTCCATGTAAAACTAGAGGATAATAATAATGTGTGTGTATTTGTGTGCAGTTGTGCAGCAGTGAGCAGCTGCAGCAGCAGATCTACATGATGAACCAGCAGCTCGTCCTGCTCAGAGAAACAAACCGAGCTCTGAGAGAATGTGTGGAGGCGGGAGACGGCGACGGCAACACGGTAACACGTCTGTACCGACGCACGGCGTCCAAACGGGCCACGCAAACATACAGATTCATTCTCAAATTCACGCAAACACATGACGACACACGTCTGTATGAGTCGACGATGTTTCAACGTGACACTTTGAATTAAAATGAAACGGTTCATCCTGCAGTAAATCAACAAAATGATTCAATAAATGAAGAAAATTCTAAAACAATGGACAGAACTGAGTGAAATAAAAAATGTTCAAGCCATTTAAAATGAGTCGGGACCTTCTGTGTGTTTGTCCGTCCTCATCCTGGTCCTCATCCTCCGTTCATTCCTGGCTTCCCAGGAGGCCACCATGCTGCAGTGCAGCGTGGGTAGGGAGTACCAGCGGCTGAAGGACAGCGACGTGCAGCTCAGACAGACGCTGGAAGCAGCCAATCACAGAGTAGCAGAGCTGGAGAGTCAGCTGACCAAGAAGGACCAGCTGATCCTGGACCAGAAGAAGCTCCTGGAGGACACCAAGGCCCAGAGCAGGTCAGAGGCCGGACCGGGTAGTAGAGTGTAGACCGGGTACCGGAGGCCGGACCGGGTAGTAGAGTGTAGACCGGGTACCGGAGGCCGGACCGGGTAGTAGAGTGTAGACCCGGTACCGGAGGCCGGACCGGGTAGTAGAGTGTAGACCGGGTACTGTATTATACTAGACATATTTTTTACTGACTGTATTGTGCTACTGTCTGTCTAGAGCTTTTATTGCTAAAGGTAAAAAATGGAAATGTTACTTTAAATGATCAGTGTGAAGCAGCTTTAAAAGTTTGACTTTAAATGTGTGAGACACGGCGGACAGAGTTTGTGCGTTAAAGGACCAGTCCTCTGTTTCCATCTGACCCTGGTCTCTGGTTGTGTTTGACGTCAGGGCTCAGCTGGCGGCGTCGGACAGCCGCTGTGTCGCGCTCCGAGCCGTCGCTCAGAGTCTGCAGGTGGAGATGCTTCACCTGTACAGTCAGATTGACCCGGACGGTCAGAACCCGCCTCCGGACCAGAGCCACAGGTAAACGAACCGTTAATACCAGCTGTTTATCAACACGCTGTCAGATTAACGGCAAATAAGGTGTGTCCAGACTTTTGACTGGGGCTGTACTTTTGACGTCTCTGTGGCCGTGATGATGATGATGATGATGATGATGATGATGATGATGATGATGTAAAGACCTTCCTCAGATCATGTGACTTGCTCGTCCTTGTTTCAGGCCACATGGCGGTGATGACATCCCCCTGGCTCCTCCCCCAGGTGGTCACAAGCCCCGCCCCTCACCTTCAGTCAGCATCCTGAACGGAGGGATGGAGCCTCTCTCCACCTCCCCCCTGCTCCCCTCCTCCTACTACTCCTCCTCCTCCCCCCTCGCCAGCTCCCCGATTGAGTCCCCCCTCGCCGTCGGCTCCTTCCTGGAGCAGCGAGCGCGACAGCTGTTCGGACCGACCAATCAGCAGAGCCAGGACGAGGACGAGGAGGAGGAGCCACAGCAGGAGGAGGAGCAGGTAGAGCGAGAGGAGGAAGAGGAGGGGGGGGAGGCACAGATGTGGAGCCCCCCTCTGGGCCAGGAAGTGAAGGAGGAGGAGACCCTCATGGCAGGAGGCAGCCCCCAGACCGAACCGTCCAACTGGGCGCCAGGACGACCCCAGGCCCCGCCTCCTGGCCCCGCCCCCTCCACAGACCTCACCCTCGCCGTTCGGCAAAGGAGACACGAGCTGAGCATCATGGACTACGACGAGACGGAGCCGGAGGCGTGACGGCGTCCTGGCTCCTCATTGGTTCCTGATGAAGACGGAATCGTCGTGACAACGGGATGATTGACAGGAAGATTCTACCACTTCCTGATGCGTAACCGTCAACCAGAGCCGTAACTAACGAGTATTTACTGTGATGTCAAGTTATTTTATAATTAACCCAATAATTGTTTGGTCAGAAAATCCCTGTGTTTATTTTCACAGACGACGAACAAACCAGAAAATATTTATGATTTAAAAAAAAAAAAAACTAGAATCAATTTATCCTCAAAAAAAGACAAAATATTCACATCAAAGAAGAGAATTGAGACGTTTTTCTACGAATAAAAACGACTGAAATTGATTCATTTAATCCATTATTTACCTCTTAATGAACAATGAACCACCTTCAAGATTTAAATCAGTTTATGTTTATTTCATTTATTACTTTGTTCATTATTGTTTCTTATTTTTATTAAAGATCGTTCATTATTTTTTTTAACTCACCTGATTATTTTTTGCTCATTTTGCTGCTTATTGTTTTTGTTCAATTTTCACATTATATTGTTCATTTGTGTTAATGGGACTATTTTCATCTTTTTGCTTATTTTGTTTATTTGTGCTTATTATATTAATCTTATGATTTACTTAACTATTTTGATTGGTTTTTTGATTATTTTGTTGATTTTTTGTTAATTTTGTTCATTTGTTTTGTTAATTTTGTTCATTTTTTTGTTGTTTTGCTCATTGTTTGTTCATTTTTTGTTAATTTTTTTTAATTTTTTTAGCTTTTTTGTTAATTTTGTTCATTCTTTTCTTATTTTTATTGATTTTCTTTTTTTGCTCATTTTGTTTATTTTGTTGGTTTTGTTTTTGTTGCTTTTTAAAAAATGTTTTTCTTTTTTCATCATATTTTTAGTTGTTTGCTCGTTATATTGATTTTTTTTTTGTGTTAATTTTGTTGCTTTTTTTTTTGATTTATCTTCTTTGACTTTGATTTTCAGCCTAAATCTGAACCTTAGTAAAAAGTCCAGAATCCAACATGTCGTCTTTCATCAGAGTTTGAACATATAAAGGTTTAATCACATGATGAGTCACGTGATTAAACCTGTTTATTAATAAGTAATTTACACCAGCTTTGTGGATTGAAAACAATGAATATAAAAAACACAAAAAAGCTGCAGCTCTGTTAAAAACGTAAAGATTTTCCAGATTCACTTTGTAACATTTTTCATTATTGCCACGTGTGACACACTTTAAAAAAGAAAAGCCTGTATTTATGGCTTAAGAAACAATGAGAATCTTCTATTTTTAACCATTGAGTTAAATCTACAAACTGTTTTATTCCCGTCTGAAGCTCAGTCTGTTCTGATTGGTCGAAAACTCTGTATGACACTTGCTCCTCCTCCTGCTCCTCCTGCTCCTCTTCACCAGCGCCTCCTCCTCCTGTTTAATCTGTTTCCACCATGAACCAGATGTGAACTCGTCTTAAATCCTATTTCAAACATCTACCGTCGCATAGAATCTATGAAAACACTGAAACACTATATAACCCTCGTCTGGTTTTCGGGTCAAATTGACCCTTTGTCATATATTTGTAAAGAGAAGCTGTGTGGTGGAAACGCCAGCGAGTAGAATCAGTACTGGAGTAAAATGAAGTAGAAGTACTCATAAATAAAAGTATATGTCACAGAACAGAGTCATTCCAGCTTTTTTTTGGGTAATTTGTTCATTTTTGTGGTTTATTTTATTAATTCATTTTTTATACCTTTTTTTTGCTATGTTTCATCATGTTCATTTTTGCTCATTTACTTAATTTTTTTTTCTTTTTGCTTATTATTTGGTCCATTTTGTTGCTTATTTTGTTGGCTTTGCAGGACGACTTTTCATTTTTCCTTCACATTCGTTAATTTTCTTGGTTATTTTTGTTCATTTCATGGATAGTTTTGTTGATATTGATGATTATTTTGCTCTTTTTTTTTTGCTTATTTTGTTCAGTGTGAAGATGATTTTCATCCTTTTTTTTCCCGTCAATGTAAATTGTTTTCATTTTTAAGTATTTTCTTTGTTTTGGTGACAATTTTTTGTTCCTTTTTTTTTCCCCCACACGACACATTTTCTCTTGACAAATATATGACAAATTTGACCCAGATATAAACATCAGCTCAGATTTTCAGACCGGTGACTAAAGTGAAACCGTTCTCCTGTAACGGACATAAAAATGATTTTCCGTCACAGCGGTAAACGTTGGTCAAAGTTTAGTTCCACATGGTTTCATTCTTCACCCACTAAACAGCGTTTGAGGAAATGGTTCCATTTGTCTTTGTACGTTACGTCGGACTGTTCACGTTTTATCCTGCTGCAGATATGATGCACACGTGTTTGTAAGTTGTTTATGCTCTGAATGAGGCGTCTTTAAAGTACGCGTCCATGTTTTTTCAGACTGCGACGCCATTGGCTCGGAGTTTGCGTCACTGCCCTTTAAATGGACCGCACCGTAGATGTTGGTCCTGAGTCGTCACGGTCTGGGCCGTTTTATTTGGACCCTCTAATAAGTTTCTGCTCCGCCTTTAGCTTGTTGCTCCCTTGTTCAGGTCTGTCGAGACGTTAGCTTCTGCTTGTCCAGGATCGGGTCGCTCCTCCACATCCAGAGGAGCCAGCGTTGGCGAACTCGTAAGACCTCCTGCAGCTCCGCCCCCATCCTGTTATGGCCATGTCCTGTTATTGGCTCCAAATTGTCATCCTGGAAGTGATGATTTGATTGGTTTCTAACAGAAACCAACGGGTGACGTCACAGTTACTCTGACACGTGATGAAGTTTATGATCCTTTAAGAGCCGTTGTTTCTAGGAATCGGCCGGTTTCATAGCGACGCGGATTTGGATCATACTTGGCTAAACTCGAGTACCTCCCACCAAATGAACATCCACCGCTTTTTTCAACTGAACTCTATGTTGTGACCTTACTGGAGGTCAACAAAGGTCACAGCAGAAAATGGCAGCATTTCAAATTTGGCCAAAGTAGATTTTTCAAACATGATTCTGACTATTATGTGCTGTGTTAATGGATTCTTCAATTTGTGACACATTTCAGGTTGGAGAATGTTCCGCACTGAATGTAGGTGGCGCTGTAAGTCACACATTTTTCAAAATTTCTGCATTTTGTCGTTCATGCCATGCGTTGCACGTACACAGTCCCAAGTTTGTTTTGATGGTTTTGAATAGTCCACTACATTGTTTATCAGTAGACATAAAAAAAATCACTGGGGGGGTGATACACGTGGGCCAACAGGGGGCACCAAATTTGGTGAAATTGCAAATTTTGACTAACTTTGGCGCCCCCTGGTGGACAGTGTGCAGAGTCAAGAAGCATGAAATGTTTGAAGTTATGACTATTTACATTTATATTAAGTATTAAAACAAGTTGAGGACTTGGCTCATTATGATAAAATATGCAAATAAAGAACCTTGTCCACAACTTCAAACAGTTTAAATCATTCATATAA
>JAQQAE010022442.1:0-10255 GCA_029823295.1 Pseudamia nigra | reverse complement strand
GTAGCACAGCGACATCTGGTGGGTGAATGCCGCAACTGCGGCTTATAATCCGGTGCGGCTTATAGTGCGGAAATTACAGTAAGTAAATCCAATTATTTTGATAAAAAAGTAACTAACAAGTCACATTGCAGTGCCGTATCATAACAGTGACATTATTCGTTGTTTGACTTCTGTGCAGTGTGGTGGGGAAATTGTGTCAGGTTGTTATTTGACAGTCTGTTCATTTCCACTATTTGAAAGGTGGCTACTGGTTGGATTAAGTCATTATTATGGTGCTAAAGTTACAATTACAACCTAATGTTGGAGCGGCTCAGGCGGACTTAGTTATCACATGTGGGTTTGTTTCTAAAATTGGCAGCCGATCGTGTAAAAGTGGTCCAACAGAATTAGCCTGTCGAGTTGTGCAACTAAAGTGTGAAATAAAGGCCATCTGAGACTAAATGTGTTGTGCATAGTGTCTGCAGAGCCAACTTGTTATCCTTAGTAGCTCTGATCCTGGAAAATCCTCTGTGATCTGGGCAACATTGAGGAGTTATTTGTGCCCACACAGGCTCTCAGTGGTATTGTTGATTGATGGTGGTCATAACTCGATTGTCCAGACCTGGTGTGTGTTTGTGTGTGTGGGTGTGTGTGTAAATTAACCCCAGAACATACAGACAATAATTTAACCCAGACATTCGATCTTTGTCCCACATGTATGAGGACCTTTCACCAGGGCGGAGTGCCGAAGCTCAGCACTTTGTCACATTTTTATGCTTCTTCGTGTGTTCTTTGCTCAGATGATTCCTCTCTGACAGCTTTTGAACACCAGCTATGTACCTGGATAGTCAAATAGTCAGATTTACCCAGGAGCTATTTGTAGTCCACAAAAAATGTTCACTGCCATTGTAAATCTCTTCACAAAGGAAAGTCTCAGTCCATAACCTGAGTTTGTTTAATCATCTGCTGTTTTTTGGATTTGTATTTTTTTAAGAACACTAGGTGCTTTACATGGTCGTCAGTTAAAATCAGTCTGAAATGATGGCCCAAGCAGAGATTAAATATGTGTTGTGTTCTTAAATCTCTGTTTCTTATTCATTGTAAACAGAAATGCAGTTCAGTTCCGATTCAGTGTTTTTTTTTTTTTTTTTTTTTAATTTATCTCATTTTCAGCATTGTACATTAACGCGTCTAAAAAACTTCTAATCAGTCACATTTGGCCATAGCTCAGTATGTAGGAGTAAAATGAACCAAAAACAAATATATAAAACAAGACAAAACAAATGAACACAAAATGAGCAAAATATTCAGGTACATTAACAATAATGAACAAAATAATTGGGTAAGTTAACAAAATGGAACAAAAGAAAGAAAAACAAGGAACAAAATGAGCCAACGGGAACAAAGTAATGAAGTGGTAAAAATGAATAAAATAACCAACAAAACTGAACAAAGCACACAACAATATGAGCAAAAGTGATAAAACAAGCAAGTAAATGAGCAAAAGTAAAGAAAATGAGAAAGAAATGTTGGAATAACCAAATTGTATTTTTAAAAGTATCTGATTCTGGATCTGATGTTTTATTAATGACAGTCAACCTGCCTGTTCCAAATGCTATATACAAGTCTGTAATGGGCCGATTCCATGTTATGAAGTTACTCACTGCTTTGATATCACATACAAACAGATGCTGCTGTCTAAAACCTTAGTACATTCAAACTAGACAAAAATTATGTTTATGCTACATGCACGAATCAAATCCTGCGACTTGTGAGGGATCCGTTCCTCCATAGCACCACTGAGCTGCAGACACTTTAACTTCAGCCTCTTTAACATCATAAGATGGGTAATTATTGGTGCAAACGGTATCTGCCCTACCGTGTAGTTATTTGCTCCTGAGTCCCAGTGTTTAAACTTAAACTGTGTGAAAATCATTGTTTTTCTGTAGGCGTACGCTGTGGCTGAGGCACAGAGCAAAAAAGACTAATTTTATTTATATTCATTGTCTTCATTGTTTTCTTCATTTAATTTCTTTTTGTGTTTACTGCTGTACCTTTTGTTCTTTTTTTCTTCTTATTATGTTCATTATTTTATTTTTCTTTATCCTTTCCTTCATTTTGCTTCTATTCTGGTTTATTTTTTGTTCATTTTTCTTCTTTCTTTTTGTGTTCATTTTTCTTAATTTTTCCGTATTTTCTAATTTTTCTTGATAATTTTATTCATGTTGCTTCTTATTTAGTTCATTTTTCTTCACCTGGCTTCGTATTTTGTCAATGTATTCTTTTTCTCACATATTGTATGCAGTTCATTTTCACTCAAAACATGTAGAAACTTGGTGACTTCCTGTCGTTTTGCCTGGATTTTGCATTTACTGCAAATATGACATCTCATTTTCTCTCAAATGCGTCCCAGTTGACTCTAGACACTCACGTCCTGTTGTAGTATTAACTCAATAATGGCCAAGTGTGGTGTTACTGCATTTTGTCTTTGTAGGGCACTGAAAGATTATGATATTGGCAAAAAAAAGTCCTAAATGCACTTAAAAAATCAAAGGGAAAAAACTGCCATCTTTTCCTTGATGCGGTTTTTCAGTCATAACTATAAAAGGCACAGATCAAAAAACTCCTAGAGCGCTTAGAGCTTCATCTATTTATTGACCTACTTTTTGCACTAAATGGAGATTTGGGGAGAAATTGAGTGAATGTACCATCATTTATTTAGACTAAAAGCTGCAGCAGATACTTTGATTTTTAGCACATTTTAGATCCTTTTTAGACATTTCTTCACGCCCTTCCTTTGTAATCAGATTGCACTTTGGAGCACTGTGTTTGCTTTGGAAGAACATCATTATTTTCGCTCGTGGTTTGTTTCTTAAAGGAGCTGTTTTGCAGAGAGACAGATTGTCCTGGAACATTTGGGCGTGATAATGATGTTTCTTTGTAACTTACACAATTTCCTCTGTGCCTCCCTTCGCAGACGTCGACTCATTTCTCAGCGCTCATCACTTGAAACGCTAGAGGACATTGAGGAGAATGCTCCTTTACGCAGGTACGACACCATTCACACACACACGATGATTACATTTACACTACAAGTCAATTGTTTGGACCATAGACTGTATTTATTAGTGCGCAGAGTATATCATCATGGAAGCATCATAAGAACTGGAAACCAGTGGATTCCCCTAGTGGTCATTTACTGGTACTACACTCTGGCCCCAAACGCATTTTCCCTGTAGACCACAACTATAAAAGAAACATCTGTAAAACTGATGACAGGACACCTACAGCTGCAAAAAAGTCTCAAAATGTCTCTTTATATCATCAGTTATTATAACTTGGTGGTTGGAAATGCATTAAATTGCCTAAAGGCTCAAAAAGTAGGTTTTAATATCCGTGAGGTCACTTGCGATGCACAGGCTGACAATGTTTGTTACTCATTTTTGCTGCTGTTTTGTTGCTTATTGTACAAATTTTTGCTCCTGTTCTCACTTATTTTGTTTACTGTCTTGTTTATTTACTCCATTTTATTGTGTTTTTGCTCATTTTTGTTCATTTTCCTGATTATTTGGGTAATATTTTTGCTCCCTTCACAGACCTGCGCAGCACAGGTATAACTGAATTCCCAAGAATAACATAATGTGATGTTTGACATCCAATGCTGAAATGCCGGGAGGATCCAGAGATACCCTGCTGAAAATCCCCTCCCCCAAATGTTCAAATAAAACCCACGGCCTTGTCTGCAGCTACAAGTCTGAGCCTGAAAAGAGCCATTGAACTCGCTGAAACGTACACCTGTGGCACAGTTTCTTCCCCCTTCCCCCCTCAAAGTCGTGACATTTTTGTGTTTGTTTTCCATTTTCAGATGCCGAACCCTATCAGGTTCACCCCGACCAAAGAGCTTCAAGAAGGTCCACTTCATAAAGAACATGAGGCAACACGATATGCGCAATGGAAGGTATGAAGGCAAACAACGCCATCCCGTAGTCAATACACGTCCTCAGTGGATAATGGCACAGAGCCCCAGTCAATGAACGGCAGCTTGATTGTTTCTCACGTTACAGGCTGCACAGCAGACGGGCAGGCCCTCGCCGCACACAGCATGTTATCTGAACGTGCACACAAAACGGCATTGATTGGGAATCCTCACCGTTTTTCACGCACACTGTGTTTGATTTGATCTTAATTTGATCCTGCAGCTTGAAATCACACTGTCAAATAGAGCTGGGTGATAAGTCAGCAGTTATCTTCATCACAGTGTGTTTATTTTAAATGTCCTACTGAATAAAACCCAGATGATGTTCATTTGATTTATATGGAATAAAGTGAGAAAACACTGTGTTGTTTATGTTGTTCAGTCTCAATTTTGTGAACTGAAAAAAGCACAAAATCTTAGCCAATGTGGTTTTTTATGTGTTTTTGCTTGTTTTACCATCTTTTGGTCTAGTTGCCTATTTTGCATCTTTCAATTTTTTACAGTTTACAGCTTTTGCACCTTATGCAATTTTTCATCTTTTTGTCATTTTTGCATGTTTTGTCTCATCTGTCTTTTTGCACATTTTTCATTTTTTTAGCCTCTTTCATGTCATTTGTCATTATGTTGCATTTCATTTTTGCCATCTTTTTAAAAATCTTTTTCCATTAACAATGCCTTTTTAATGTCTTTGTGACTTATGTAATTTTTACGTTGTTTAATTTTTTATTGACAATTTCACATTACCTAAAAAAAGCTTTTCCAACATTTATAATAAGTCATCACTGCATTTAATGACACTACATCAAAATATGTACAATTAACAGAATTTTAAAAACACACAGAGTTGGTGAAAAAAAATCTTTTCATTTTTTGTCTGTTACTTTTTTTCATATTTAAATTATTTCCATCACTTAAATTTTTGCCTCTTTTACTACTGTACATCATTGTTTAGTCTTTTTGGCTTCTTTTATCCTTTCTGAGATTGTTTTTGACTGTTTTTATAAAATCAAAATGTAATGTAAACAACATTTTGAAGTCACAAAATCAATGATCATGATTTTTTTTGTCTTTTTGCATCTTTTACGAGGTATTCATTGTGTTAAATCATTAACATTTATGTTAAAATCATTTCAACCTTTTTGCGTCGTCACTTTAATCATTTTTGTCTTGTGGCATCATTTGTCTTTTTTGCAACTTTTATGCTTATGTATTTTTAAATCTTTACATTAATTTAAAATAATCTGTCATTTTATCCATTTTGGGTCTGTGTCAGCTTCATCATTTGTATCTTATTGCATCTTTTAGATCTTTCTATCTTTTTTGCACTTTTTATGTTTAAGCATTTTTGCATCTTTAGTATTGTGTTTTGCATTTTTGCATCTTTTGCATCATTTTAATCTTTTTTGCAGCTTTTATGTTTGTCTTTTTAAATCTTTTAATTAAAAACCTTCTCAATCTTGTTGTCCTTTCTGCATCCTCTGCTGCTTTATCATTTTCATTCTGTTGCGTCTTTTGCATGATTTCCATGTTTTTGGCAGCTTTTATGTTTATGTCTTTTTACAATAATTTCTACCCCTGTAATGTTTTTGTGTCCATCAGCTTCATGCTTTGTATCTTGTTGCATGTTATGCACCATTTCCATCTTTTTTGCACCTTTTACGTTAATTTTAAATTATCTGTTATTTTATCTTTTTTGCATCCTCGGCAACGCCATCATTTGTATCTTGTTGCGTCTTTTGCATAATTTCCGTCTTCCCTGCAACTTTTATGCTTATGTTTTTCTATCTTCTGTGTTGTATTGCACATTTTTGCATCTCTGTCATCTAAAAAATACCTGTGTTTTTCATTCAACAAGCAAGAAGCCATAAAATTAAATACATAATTAACTTGACTTTTATTATTACAATCATCAGTATCAGCTATTGTCAACATTTTACAGTGAATCACCCAGCCCTGTGATTTCCTGCAAGTAAAAACTTAATCACACAAGTGTGTCTGAGTTTACCCAATCATGCACACTGCACTAAAACCCCTTATAGTGACTAAAATTGTAAGAATGCAGGCCAAGAGGCCGAGGTGGTCATTTATTTTGGCCACGCTTTTATTTTGAAAGGTTAGATTGGTTAGAATATTCCCCGGCTGTTTTGGGAGCTTGTTGGTACTGAGGCCATTCATTCTGATTTTCTAGCCTTCACTTGGGATCCATCAGCAGATCCTGAGCGTGTGAAATAGCCCCGTATCCTAATACGACCCCTGGAGCAGGCATCTCGTTAGTCCATTCAGCATTTGTTTTGCTTAGTTCCACTCATTAGACACAGTCATCTGATAGGTGAAGTTTGTCTCGGATGTGTTTTTATCTCATACTGGGATCCGTGTCCAAAGTGGAAAAACACAGAGCTGGATTTTCCATTCAAACCACTGTTGATTAATCAGAATTTTCCGACTCGGGGCTTGTTTATAGTCCAGTATGGGTTTGTTTGGCTTGAGAAGAAGTATTAATTTTCCGGTGAGTATTAAAAATAATGCATTTAAGGTTATTTTTAGAGTCTCAGTGCTGTTGACATGTGGTCACTGGGAGTTTGATACTGTTTGTACAAGTTTAAGACAAATGAGTTTAAAAATAGGTTGTCCTGTTATTAAAAAACACAGACTTGTTCCAAAAATGCATCATTTCCCCCGAAACACATACTCATACTGATGTTTAACTTCATTCTCTTTTCTCAGTTTTGACTGCACACTCTCTCCAGCTGAACCTGATCTTGACTGATAGATATTGATTAGCGTGTTTATCATTTTTGTTTTCATAGGATAGTCCTTATCAGTGGCAGAAGATCCTTCTATAGTGTATTTTCTGTCCTGCCCTATCGAGATTGTAGCCAAGCAGGGTATGTATATCCTACAGCATGCCGAACTCCGTCACGTCCTCCAGCCTGTGCTCCCTCTTTCCCTTTGTTTTCTCATCCCTGTTGTTATTTTCTGTGGATGTACTTCTCTTTCGGTGCAAACATCGCTTAGGGTTGGTTTTGGCGGATGCATTTTTACATGCTAGTCGAATGCAACCTCATTTTTAAAACAGGTGAGTTGTGATGTAAAATGTGAATAGAAACAGGATTTGATGACTTGCAATGCAGCACAATTCAGTTGTATTTGTGTAGAATCAGTCATAATCAGAGATGGGTAGCACATTTACTCCTTTACGTGTGCTTGAGTAGTTTCTTCCATAAAATGTACTTCTGAGAGTAGTTGGTTTGCAGAGTACTTCTAGTCACTTAAATTTTGCGCCATCTCAAGAATAAAAAGGGTCAGAATAAGAGCAAGAATAAAAAAGGTTGAAATAAAAAAACAAAATAAAAACTGAGCATAAATAACCAAGCAAATTATCAAAATTAATAAACTAAGCAGAGAAATGAGCACACATAAACAAAAATGAAAAAGTACAAAGAGCAAAAAGCAAGAATATAATCCAGTTAAACAAATAAAAATGTACAATATAATCAAGAATTTTAACAAAACATAAACATAATAGGCAACAGTATGAGCAAAAATGATCACAATAATCAAAAAGAAAATTGCTGGTAAAAACAAAAAATATCAAATTCACAAAAAAGTATCAAAATAATCAAGGAGATAAACAAAATGAACACAGTAGCTGTTTAAGGCAGTGCATTAGATTGTAATAAATACCACATTATGAAGTTAATGTGTTGGGGACAGTGGACAGAGGAGAGACAATATAGTAGACACTGGACCGGACCACATCCAGCAACTTGCAAATGCTGAGACCCTACATTGAATTGAAAATAGCAGAAAGTGGAGATATGTCTATTTTAAATGTAATGCCGGCAACGTGTTTAAAAAAAGTTGAGTCAGTGGACAGAAAAGATACACTTGCTGGAAAATCCCCCCACTGACGGGGTTTAAAAAGAGCAGATGGGTAGGGATTTACCATTTTGACAGACTGCACTGGCAAACTGTGCAACCATTTAAGGATGTCTTAATGTAGATTTTCAAAGAATTAATTCATTTTTTTACCATGAACTCCAGGTTAAAGAAGAGAGGGATTGTTGCTCATTTCAAATTTAGCTTCTGTCATGGAACAGGGGTGCATTAGTGCACATAGCATATGTAATCTGCACATTTATGATGGCAACATTAATGCTGAACAGTATGTACAGGCTTTGGAGCAACATATGCTGCCTTGGAGACAGCATCTTTTCCAGTCAAGGCATTGTTTATTCCAGCCAAACCATATCTAGCTGCATTCTGCATGTATTCCAACAGCATAGCTCCATAATAAGAGTCCCAGTGCTAAACTGGCCTCCCTGTAGTAAATGATAAATCGATTATGAAAAGTAAAATTTGACAAAGTAAACCTAGAACTTTTCTGAATTACAGCCATAGGTCCTCTCATTTCCCAAACACATTGAGAGTGTTGATAAAAGAAGAAATTATGCAACAAATTGAGCACGTATGTTTCAAAAGACTAGTATATTTTCTCAATTTCTGCATTTGATATGCTGATTTTCTGCTATTCCCAATTAAATACGGTGTTTTTGCATATCATCACAGCTTCTGTTTCTATTTATGGTTTACACAGTGACTCAGCTTTTTTAAACATGGGGTTGTAAATAAATACACCACATGGGTTTTAGAAGATTCATAGAGTCGTAGCCTCATTCTCATTGCTTGTATCGCTTCCCCATAATGGCTCTGGTGGCTTCTGGGCATTCATCCTTTATGTTCAAGTCATTTTTTTTTTTTTTGTTGCAACTGTCGCTGGCTTTGCTGTTTAGCGTTGAAAACACACCTTTCTCTCTGATCCTGCTCTTTGGAAACTTGTAGCTCTAAAACTTTTGCAGCAGTGCCACGTGGTCTGATTTTCCACGATGCTGGCGATCAAGTTCCACTTTATTAACCATTTTTGTTTATTCTTTGCTTCAGTTTTTAATTCATGTCTAGGACGGAATCCATCTCTGACTTATCTGTAGAAGACACTTGTGTTTGTTTCAAAGCGGGGCGAGGCTGTTTATGGGTCAGTCTGGCAGACCTCCCACCTGCATTAAGGGTGGCTTGGGTTCAACCGACGTCCTGCGCCTCAAGTCACATGACACACTGAAATGAGAAAAAGTACAGCTAGACAGCGGACAATGCAACACACACAGAGAGAAGCTGTACAGCCAAGCTTAATGAAGAGCATAAAGGCTCAATCCAGTCGTGGAGTTTCCTAAGCCAGCCAAGCAGCACCAGGTCAAAGGTTAATAAACTCTCAGTGGTGTCCAGTGCATTTAATCCTCATACCTGACCATTTACAGACCGCATTCAATAGAACAGTGTGTCCCAATCATAGGGTCAGAATCCAAAATAAGGTATGGAATCAATTTTAGTTGGGTCACTCATTAGTTTATGCATTTTTCTTTTTTCTTTTTTTTCTTATTACAGTGCATCTAGAAAGTATTCATAGCGCTTCACTTTTTCCACAATTTTTTATGTTGCAGCCTTATTCCAAAATAGATTAAATTCATTTTTTCCCTCAAAATTTTACACACAACACCCCATAATGACAATGTGAAAAGTGTTTTTTGAAATTGTTGCAAATTTATTAAAAATAAAAAACCTGAGAAATCACATGGACATAAATATTCAAAGCCTTTGCCATGAAGCTCAAAATTGAGCTCAGGTGCATCTGTTTCCACCGATCATCCTTGAGATGTTTCAGCAGCTTCACTGGATCCATGTGTAGTAAATTCAGTTGATTGGACATGATTTGGAAACTTACACACCTGTCTATATAAGGTCCCAGGCTTGACAGTGCATGTTAAAGCACAAACAAAGCATGAAGACAAAGAAATTGTCTGTAGACCTCCCAGACAGGATTGTCTTGAGGCACAAGGCTGGGGAAGGTTACAGAAACATTTCTGCTACTTTGGAGGTTCCAATGAGCACAGTGGCCTCCATCACATGTAAGTGGAAGAAGTTTGGAACCACCAGGACTCTTCCTAGAGCTGGCCGGCCATCTAAGCTGAGTGATCGGAGGAGAAGGGCCTTAGTTAGAGAGGTGACCAATAATCCGATGGTCACTCTGTCAGAGCTCCAGCATTTCTCTGTGGAGCGAGGAGAACCTTCCAGAAGGACAACCATCTCTGCAGCAATCCACCAATCAGGCGGAAGCCACTGCTTAGTGAAAGGCACATGGCAGCCCACCTGGAGTTTGCCAAAAGGCACTTGAAGGACTCTCAGACCATGAGAAACAAAATTCTCTGGTCTGATGAGACAAAAATTGAACTCTTTGGAGTGAATGCC
>JAQQAE010022441.1:0-10255 GCA_029823295.1 Pseudamia nigra | reverse complement strand
ATCTGACCGTGTGGAGGTGGAGTCATGTCTCACTGACCGTGTGGAGGCGGAGTCATGTCTATCTGACCGTGTGGAGGTGGAGTCATGTCTCACTGACCGTGTGGAGGCGGAGTCATGTCTATCTGACCGTGTGGAGGTGGAGTCATGTCTCACTGACCGTGTGGAGGCGGAGTCATGTCTATCTGACCGTGTGGAGGCGGAGTCATGTCTATCTGACCGTGTGGAGGCGGAGTCATGTCTCACTGACTGTGTGGAGGCGGAGTCATTTCTTTTTGATCAGCTGTGAAGCTGTTTAAAGACTCAACTCAACTGTTGTTTTACTGTTTTTACTCAGACGGACGGTGACTCGTCACATGTGTAAATGATGCCATAATTCAATCAGGATCAATAAATCCTCTGTGTCTGTGCACAGACCATCATTCCTGTTTTTTTTTTCTGAGGTTACGTCCCATCACCTGTTTTTCCGGGTGAATCCAGTCGGTCTAATTGTTCTCGTCTTCAGCTCAGTGTGAACAAACTAATGACACCATCATCATCCACCAAGTCAAACTGATAAAATGATCAATAATCTTCTACCAATCCAGTCTCCATCAGGAGGAGGTTAACATTTTAACAACACCAGTGCTGATCATTATTACATATTTCACTTGTTATAAAGTGAATTTTTTCCCAACTCATTGTGGAATAAAATTAAGCTAAAATGCTTCATCTTCAAACATCGAAGTTCATTTTCTGTTTATGATGAATGGGTTACACATCAATTTGTGACTTTACTGGATATGTTTATGAAGAAATTAACATAACGCACAAGAAAATGAGCAGAGAATAGCAGAACATTCAAGAAAATGAAATTAGAAATGGGACAAAATCAACAAAAATGAGCAAAATAATCCAGATAATAAACAAAATTAAATAAGAAAATGAGCAAAAACAACAAATAATAAAGAAAACAAGAAATAAACAAGGAAATGAGAAGAAATAAGTGAAACAATCAAGAAAATTAATGGACGATGCATGAAAATGAGCAAAATAAACAAAATTTCAACAAAAATTAGCAACACAGTCAAGTAAATGAAATAAATATGCAAGAAATTGAACAGAATAAGCCACAAAAAATTGTGAAATAAGCAGTAAATGCAAAAAATAAGCAACAAAATGAACTGCAGTGACCAGCATAACCTAGATATTAAACAAAATAAGCAAGGAAATGCAGAAAATAAGCAAAAAATGAAACAAAATTACTTTGATAATAAATACAGTCACAAGAAAATGGACAGAATATGGAGTAAAATGAACTAACATTAGACAAATAACTTGGATAATAAGCAAGATAAGCCAAACTAATGCACAAAATAAGCCACAAAGTTACCTAAAATGGGCAAAACAAACAATAAAATACAAAAAAATAAGCAACAAAGTTAACAAAATACGGAGCAAAACGAATTAAAATGAGCAAAATATGAAAAAATATGACCCTAATGAATTGGCATATATACGTTTATGCTAAAATGATCCACATTTTAAACTCTTTAAAAGCAGTAGATAAAAAATGAATGAAACGAGCAGCAATGAATCAAAAAGGACCTGGGTTATATAAATTAAAGAACAAACGTCATTAAAATTATGAAGATAATGGAGCGAAATGAACCTGGCATTATTTATGTAAATCTGGATGGTTTTAGAGGCATAAAGTTCCACTGGGGGACAAATGCCCTTTTTACCCACCCCCACCCCGGAGGTGCCCCCGTGGACGTGCAGCTGCTGGGCTGGGTGCTGTACTCACGTTCACGGAGGATGAGAGTCCGGATGCCGCACAGACCCGCTCCCGCATCAGCTGAGCCGCGCCCGCATCACATCAGGCCGAGGCGCGCGCAGAGGCAGAGGAGGCGCCGCGAGGAGGCGCCGCGAGGAGGCACCGAGAGGAGGCACCGCGAGGAGGCACCGCGAGGAGGCAGAGGACAGCCGAGCATCAGCACCAGCAGGAAAACACACAGAGCCCGCGCATGCGCCGCTCAGCAGCTCCGAGAATAACCCAGAGTGGAGAGCGAGCGCCCTTCAGGAGGAGGAGGAGGAGGAGGAGGAGGATGGAGGCAGATCTGCATCAGGGCGGAGGTTCGGTTTAAACACCGCGGACGGTTTTCATGAGGGAAAAAAAATCTCAATTTAAGTCACGTGGTTCATTGTTAATCTGTAGCTTTAATGTTTATGAGGAGAAAAAAATACACCAGAAAATGAATCAGAACAAAATGAGCAAAAATGTGCAAAATTACCAAGAAATTAGATGAAAACTAAACATAATGAGGAACCAAATGGAGGAAGGTGAGAAAGTGTTAAATCATCAACAAAATGCACCAAATAATTAACGAGATGAGCAAAAAAATGCCCTGAAATCGAAGGAGAAATTTGACAAATGTGAAGAAATAAACAAAAATGAACACAATTGTCATAAAAAGCAACAAAATGAACAAATGTGGACAATAACCATGGGGAAAAAATCAAAAATGAACAGAAACAAAGATTGATTGATTGATTGAGAAATGAAATGTTAAAAAAATCAGAAAAGAATCTAAAAAAATTAACAAAAATGAACAATTTAAGGAAGAAAGTTAACCAAAAGGAAAACAATAAGCAGTCAGTAAAACAAAAAAAACACTAAAAAATGAGCAAAAAACAAAACAAAACTGTCATTATTTTTGTAACACTGGATTTTGAAAATGTCCATTTTTCTCCCACAATAAAAAACTTCCCTTTAGGCGACAGATGCAGCTCTTTTGTCTCTAAAAAACCTACTTAGTCTGAGCAGCATCCAGGATATGAAATATTTTGGAATTTTAGGATTGAATAATTTTTTGATCATTTTTGTGATTATTTTGGTTATTAGTCTCTATTTTCTTCATTATTTTGTTCTTTTGGTTGATCATTATCTCCCATTTTTGGTAATTTTATTGTTTATTTAGCATCACTTGTTCTTTTGAATTATTTTATTCATTTTTGTACATTTTCTTGATTGTTTTGTGCTTGTTTTGTTCAGTTTGGGTCATTTTTGTGGCTTATTTAGTTTATTTCCTTTGTCATTTTGTTCATTTTTGTTCATTTTATGGATTATCTTGCTAACGTTTGTTCATTTTTTAATGATCTTTTTTCATTTTTATTCATTTTGTGGATTATCTTGTTCATTTTCTTGATTATCCCCCTCCTTGAATTTCCATCTTATCGTGGTGGAGGGTTTGCATTTCCTGAATGTTGTCGGGGGTAATTCGCCCCTGGTATCGTCTCCCAAGGCAAATTGGTCCCAGGTGACAGATCAGACTAAAAGTGACTCAGAAGACCCTTCTAACGATGTACTTCCTGTGGGCCCCCCGCCTGCAGGAAGGGTCATAAGGGTCCGTGCTATGTGGTTGAAGGCGGGGGCCCAGGCGGTCCGGTTGCCAAAACCAGCTCCAACTGGCGGGAGGCTCTGGCTCTGCCCCAGGGCCTCCCACCGGCTGGCCTGAGAACACCTGGGGGACCCCCCGGAGGAGCTGGAGGAGGTGGCTGGGGAAAGGGAAGTCTGCGCTTCTCTGCTCAGGAAACGACCCCCATCCGGAAAACAGGAAGATGATGGATTGATGGATTTTTGTTTGTTTTATTTATTTTAATCATCATTTTCATTCACTGTCTTGATTATTTCATTCAGTTTTACTTATTTTCTTGACTATTTTGTTTGTGTTTCTAAAATTTTCTGGTTCCTTGTTGTGCATTTCCTCGAGTCGTTTCGCCATTTTGTGGAGTTTCTTGATCATATTCTTCATTTATGTTAATTTTCTTGAGTGTTGTGTTTATTTTTACTCTTTTTCTTGATTATATTCTTCATTTATCACATTTTCTTTATTATGTTGTTCGTTTTTATTAATTTACTTGATTATATTTGTTCATTTTTACTTATTTAATTGATATTTTTCAACCAAACTCTACGCCCTCGGTCTTCGGTACACAGTGTTTCTGGTGGGATGCGGCTGATGTGATTCTGTCTCATATGAACCATCGGGAGGTTTTTCCTCCCAGAGGTCACAGAGGTCACAGAGGTCACATCGTCTGTTCAACACATGATCATCCGGGTGTGGGAGCATCCTGAGTCGGGACTCGACCGGAGATGAGGAGCAGTGGCGGATTTTTAAAAGCCAGCGAGAGCAGACGCCGGACTCGGTCGTTGCTCTGACTCGCTGTGAGATGAATCGGTATCACGCTGACAGAGACGAGGACCAGGACTGTCCCACTTTCAAATCTCAGCTAAAAGAGACGCCTGTTGCTTCTTTCACATGCATTTAATGCCTCGTGCACAGCATTTGGAGACGGTGGTGAATAAGGGGGCGTGTGGTTAGAAGGAGGTGGATGAGGTGATGATGACAGGAGAGCAGGATTTGAGCCGGCTTTGTGGATTTTCATCCCGGCCGGGGTTCCTGGACCGGGCAGACGAGGGGCACATCGTTAAGCCGACGGCGTGTTCATATCTGGCCTCTGCGACGATGCCCCCTTTCAGCCTCTGAGGCAGAACATGCCGTGTTCCACCGAGGGCGTGTTGGTATTAAAATTAGACACGTAGGTTGCATGTTGCCATCTTCCATAAAAAGAAACCTTAGCTACGTCAGTGATCAACAAAAAGCTGGTGTGACGTACCGTCGCAGAGGCACCGGATGTGACCATGTACTGCAACGATTATATTTAATATGATGGAATATATGCAATATACATTATTCCTTAAAACAGAACGCTTTGTGTGTATTTTTAAGCATATTTAAAAAAATAAATATTAATAATAAGACAGAAAAATAAGACAGTGTTTCAATACTTTCAACGTGATCATGTGACCAGTCATGGCATTAACTCTGTTCTCACAAGTGTGTTTCACTCCTAAAGCGTGGATTTGAGTACCGTATTTTCCAGGTTACACATCGCGGTTTTTTGCATAGTCTGGCTAGGGGAGCGACTTGTATGTTAAAGAATTTTGAGTACTGGTTGTTTGTCACACTGACAGCCAGCAGAGGTCACTGTAGGCTTGTGTACCTGCATCTGCCGCATCTGTATTATTGACAATTTAAAATGTAGACGTTACCGGTAACAACCGTACCTGTCGTCAGCTCAACACCGAACGTGTCGGCGCCGTCACTGACCCGGTGAGGCGGGGAGGCGAGCCGCCAGCTCTGGCTTCTGGCGTGCCCCCAGACCAAATGCCACCTGTTCTCCAGAGCGAGTAAGGGTGCTTGCATTTAGTCCACTAAAAGCGGACCAGAGTCCGGAACACCTGCAAGTTGGGTTCGTTTGGGCTGGTGTGAAAGTGGACCAGTTTGATTTGGTCTGGACTGAAGAACCGTACCGAGACCACCTTTCTGAGCTGGTCTCGGTACGGTTCGGTACGCCTCCATCCGAACTCCGGTGCGGTTCGCTGATGGTGAGAACGCTGACCGGACTCGGTTCGGTCCAGCTGTCTGTAATGTAGCACTTTTTGGTCGACGGAGGCTTCCGTAGCAAACTGTAACGTACATTTCAAGACGCTAGTAAACTTCTCGACGTCAGTCTTCTCCATGTCCAGAGGTAGCGCACTGTGTTTTCGACCCCAATACGATTTCTATGCTGGAACAACAGCAGTATTTGTGCTTTTTGCGAAAACAAATGATGATAATAACAAATCGTCACAAAACAAGTAAACTAGTACCATCCTTTATTCTGAAATAAAGCATAAATCCGATATTTTCGTCTGCTGGATTTTTCCCTCTACAAATGCTGAGCCAATCAGCTCTCACTTACGTCACCCAAAACACAGTATTTTGTAAACAGCGCCACCACCTGGGGGATATACAACATTCACAGTGTTTGGTTTGTTTGCAAAAACGCCGGTGTGAATGTGGACCCAACTAGTTAAGAATTGGAACACTGTAAGAACTTGTGGGTCCAATCGACCCACTGGACCGGACTAACAGGTGTGGAAGCAGTGTAATACACGTTTTTTTTCTTCTTCATTATGCATTTTTTGGCTCGTGCGACTAACATTCAGGAGCGACATATAACCCGGAAAACACGGTAATGTGATTACAACCGAACCGGCAGCTTCCCTGGCGCTGGCGCGGTTTGAAAAGTGAACCACGGCGCGGCTCAATTACACAGACGTGACATGGACCGGATGAGTATACATCTTCTCCTGCTGCATCTTCATCCGGGCAGTGATCAAACTGAAAATCACCACCGTATGTAACGTAGAAACCCGGTAGAAGTCTGCACGTGACCACAAACACTCCGGTGTATACGTGGTGTTGTGATGTGGTCCATCCCGTTCGGAACCACCCCCACAATGCGTTTTAGACAAAATAGGGCCCATGATGTTCTGGATCCCCTTTGAATCGTGCCTCATTCATGCACATGAGCTTTATGACTTTAACAAAGTTAGAAGTAAAACAGTGAAATAGCAGACGTTGGAGCCAGTGCCTTGACTCCGTGACCTGGACTTTGTGACAGATTCCGGTGTCGGATCCGTGTGGTTTCATTACGTTTCAAACAGCTGTTTGTGGTTTTTACAGACTCACCGACTCTAAAATTAAACTGACCCCGAGTCAGATGTGACGAGACACCGTCTGATACAAATAAAAACATAAATTACACCGAACCCTGATCAGAGCCGGTGCAGACGCTGAGTTTTCCCACAGCGGGTCCTGAAATAGAAACCGAACCCGCCTGAAATCAGTCTGTTAGATCCAGAAATAACCCAGAGAAAGAAAGAAAAAATCATAATAATAAAGTGACGGCGTCACAGAGTTCATCTCTGAACAACAGCATCATGAAAACACTGGAGCTCCAATAAATATGATTATTTTATATGATATTATCTGAAGCAGTCGTGTGTCGGTAGGAAACAGTCATGCTGTTTGAAAAATGACCGAAACTGAAGAAAATTAACAATAAAATGGACAAAAAAGGTCTAAAGGCAACATCAGGAAAAATCAAAATCATCGTATCTGACTCAGTTTGTTTCCATGACTATCGTGTGTATATTTGTATTTCATAAATGTTTAAATATGATTAAAGGTTTGATCTTCTTTTAGTCATGTTCATTTTATTGACTGTTGAATTCATTTTGGGGATTTATTTGTGCCTTTTATGGTTCAGTTTTCTTCCTTTTTGCACATTTCATTCATTTTTGTTTATTGTTGCTCATTTTGTTGTGAATTCTTTTCATTATTGTTCATTTTTTTTTATTATTTTGGCTCATTTTTATGCCAATTTATTCCTTATGTTAGTTGGCCCTGGCCATTCTGTTTCATTTTTTGTTCATTTTTGTTAACTTAGTTGATTAGCTGTTTGTTTTTGTTCATTTTCTCGACCATTTAATTCATTTTTGGTGATTTATTGGTGCTTTTTTGTTGAGCTTTGTTCTTTTTTCATTCACTTTTGTTTAATCTGATTTTGGTTCGGAATTGTAGCTCATTTTGTTTTGTATTCATTATTGTTCATTTTTTTATTATTTTGCCGCATTTGGTCATTTTTCCTTCACATTTGTTCATTTTTTTCTTCACATTGTTCATTTTTCTTCACATTTTTTCATTTTTCCTTTGCATTTGTTCATTTTCTTGGCTATTTTTGTTGAACTTGTTGTTCTTTGTTCATTTCATGGATAGTTTTGTTTGTTTTTGTGCAGTTTTGATTATACTGATGATTATTTGGTTTCATTTTTTTGAATTGTTTTGCTCACTTTCTTGGCTATTTTTGTTTAGTATATAGTAAAGGTAATTTTCACCCTTTTTTAATGTTTTTCACTGTTTTTATTTTTTTTAAGTATGTTGTTCAATTTGGTGATGATTTTGTTCCTTTTTTTCCACACGACACATTTTCTCTTCACAAATGTATGACAAAGGGTCAATTTGACCCGAGCGCCGCGTCAGGCAACCAGCTGCTGTGGAGGTGGACATCTCCACACACTTCTGCATATGTAAACATCATCATCCCAACGGCTTCAATGATGAATTTAACGGAATTGTCATTTATTTATGGAATGTAGGGATGTGAAAACTCTTTGGGCAACAATAGGTTAATGAGATGTTTGACGTATACATTTTGAGCCAGATGAATATTAGCAGCGTTTTATCCTCAGTAAATGTATTGTCTTAGTATTTTCAGATAGAATCACATGTATCTATGGAAAAAAAGCTTCTTGGAGGCAAACGGTTCCCCAGTGGCCAAACAGTGGAATTACAACTTAAAGTTACTTCCACATTGTCCTCAATGAACAGACCCTTGATTGTGCATAAATTATGTAATTAATTTTTTAAATATTCCACCTGTCACCTACAGGTAGGCCACACCCTCTGTAAGACGGCGGATTGCAGCCGTGCAGTTATTTGCCTGATTAAGGCCCGTGGCCGAAACGTTGCACAATTTAAAATAAATTTTTCACCATTGCAAGTCGTACAGTGTGTGGGATTTTTCTGAACTTTCAGTCAGTGAAGTGAAACCGTTGTTTTCTGATAAAATGCTGATTAATTTGATGAATCAAATTTCTTTTCAATAGTACTTTTTTTAAGTAGGGAAATTTTCTCAGTGTTTGTTTTCCAGTGATAAGTTTTGCGAGTGTTTGGATGAAGGACCAGATTTTGGGACATGTATGTAGAGTTGTGGACGTGACATTAAGTGTGTGATGAGTTTTCAAAAAGTTGCTTCAGAAAAAAAAACTGTGAATGATTTATGCAAGTATATGTGATGTTTATTCTTTGTTTTCTGTGTTTTCTTTGCGTTTTCTCTGTTTTCTGTGTGTTTTCTTTGTGTTTTGTCTGTTTTTTCTGTGTTTTCTGTGTTTTCTTTGTGTTTTCTCTGTTTTTTTGTGTGTTTTCTTGGTGTTTTCTTTGTTTTCTGTGTGTTTTCTTTGTGTTTTGTCTGTTTCCTGTGTGTTTTCTCTGTTTTCTGTTGTTTTCTGTTGTTTCCTGTGTGCTATCCCTCTGTCCTTCCTGTCAGTCTACCTTCAGGTTCGAGGACCCCTCCCTCCTCACATCCCGTCTTTCTGCAGAGGAGCTCGGGGACGGATCAATACCAGCCTCTGAATTATTAATCAGCCCACATTCTTCAAACGCGACCGGACCACACCCTGGCCCCCAACGCCTCCTCAGGCTGCAGACATTCAGGACGACGAGGTAAATCTGAGCCACGCTTTAGACCAACGCAGAGTCCGGACGACCTGCGGCACGTGACACGCAGAGCTGTGATTGGTCCAGCATCAGAAGCCGAAATCAATACTCAGCGGATGAGCGCGAGGACGACGGACTCAGCAGAAGAGACGAGAGAGGAGCCGTGAAACGACATGACAGGATGGAGCTCAATCTGGACCAACGCTGACTCTGCACATTCACCGAGGGGCGTGTCCAAGAGCCCGACGCCGCCTCGGCGACGATAAATAAACCCACAGAGGAGACATGAACATCGAGACAACAAACACTGTTCAGCAGGGGACGTTGACGGTCCAGGGCTGGTTTCATCACCGAGGATCTGTGCATCATTATGCCTCATTTTTTCTGTATAAATGTGCCTTTGTGTGCCGTTTTCTGCATGAGCTGATGTGAAAATGAAAAGATCATCGAGGAAATGGAAGAAATAAAGAAGAAAAGTAACAAAATATGTGACCGAAAGTTAGTAAAGCAACCAAAAAGGTGAGCTATGTAGAGAAGAAAATTAACAAAAATTAGAAAAATGATCAAGAAAATTAACAAAATCAGTAACAAAGTGAACTAAAATGAGCTAAATCATCCAGATAATGAAAAAATATAAGTAGGAAAATAAAGAAAATTAACAAATTAGTGAAGAAAAATGAATAAATGTACAAAACACTTACAATATAATCAAGAAAATGGACAAACTAAGAAACAAAGTGAAATAAAATGAGCTAAACCATCCAGATAATAAACAAAATAAACAAGGAAAAATGAAGAGAATAACTGAAGGGAATAAATAAAAAAAAAAGAAAATGACCCAAAAATGGAAAAAATCATCATGAGAAGGAATATGAAAAACATCCAGTGAGCAACAGTTCTGTGCATGATGGAACCTTGTTGATGCAGGAGATGGTCAGACTGGTCGGAGCTGATGGAAAGACAACGATAACATCCACATGATCCAGACAGAACAGCATGAGAGCGTGGGTCCGTCGGTGGTTCCGGCAGGTGGGGGTTTACAGGCTTCTGTTAGAAAGATGAAGATGAAGAGGAACTTCATCTTTCAGCACAACAATGACCCAAAGCAC
>JAQQAE010022440.1:0-10255 GCA_029823295.1 Pseudamia nigra | reverse complement strand
ATCTTTGAGTCCATCTCATGAAAAATGGGATCAAAAACAAAAGTGTTGCGTTTATATTTTTGTTGAGTGTATATTCTCATACTATTTATTGGGCAAAGATTACACAGTTATGTTTCAGCATTGTAATTTTAGGTATCCAAGAGGAAGATGGGAGTTCCACACCTTCTCCTGACTATTCACAGGCTGCAGAAACGCTATGTAGGTCCCTTTTACATTACATGTTTCTTGAACCAGCGCCGTTCAGGTTCCATGTTCTGAACCAACCTGTGTTTACACAGGTTCAGAGTTCAACTATTCTGTTCAGGATGCCATCAGTGATTGGCAGTGTACAGTAAACAACAGACCATCACATGGTATATTACTCCCAGCTACATGATTTTCCCTATTAAATATATGGATTCTTGAATAATAGCAAAAGCAGGATTATCACAGTGACCTTGACTTTGCAGAGCCCAAAATTCAATCAGTTTTTCCTTGATTCCAAGTGAGTTGGTGAATCAGTTGGATGATCTCAAAATATAATACTTCTGCTCCAGCTATACAAAAGAATCATTTTTCTTACTAGGTGCATAACAGGGGGAAAGAATCAGCACATGCAATATATGTGATAAATTAAGAAACAAATATCTGAACTGTTCAATTTCAAGCTGCTGTACTATCTATAGGGTGACTATCAGAATAAAGTGGACGCTGCATGTGTTTCTTTCCAGGTGATGATCACAGAAGGCTGTATTACCTGTGATAACATTTCTTAGCTACAGCCACAATCTGAATATTACAGCAGCAGCAGTTTTCTACTTCTGATTATCTGCACCTGTGTCCAATTATCTTTAAGTAATTGCTTCACCCAGGTAGCTCTTCGTGTAATGGAATTTGGGGAGGCAGTGTGCTGTCCTCAGGCTGTGACTGGAGACCAGAGGTCCTTGTGTGCTCAAAAAACGGAAATGGATGGATATACAATAGTGTGGAAAACTGTACTGCTTTTCAATGAATAAGATCTAAAATGAAAACGTACAGAATTTTTGTTATGGTTGTACAAATGCAGACATGTAGAAACATCTTTCTAGTCAACACTCACTACGCATTTTCACATCAACCAACTAGATGCATAAAGCATGCAGGAAAGCATACGGACATAATGAAAGGACTATTTAATGAAGAACAAGGCAGCAGAGAAAATAGAACCTGAATCGAGTGGTGTGCGTTGTTGACTTTGACTAATGCCAGCTAATCACAGCTTTGCTAGCTGTAAGTAATGCACGCACGCTGTTTCAGACATGCTTTGTTTGTCAAAGAGTCAAAGCAGTGGGATATAAACATACATAATTTCCAAGTAGTTTCACTGCCAGCTCAATATGTTTTCATCCAGCAGCATAAATACTCTTTCAAGGGTTGTGATCCTAAACAATGCCAACTGTCCTACAGCATCAACTACAGCATTAGCAAATACAGCTACTCATTACTATCACTCATCACCGGCTCAGAACTATGCTGAATACTAATGTCTCCAGCTACACGATAAAGCCTTGCCAAATCTGCCACACCACTGCTGCTGGCTTAGGTTATGTTCAGACTGCAGACAAATCGGATTTGTTTCTCAAATCAGATCTTTGGAGACAGACTGTCCACACTACTATTTGCAACCGATCAGAATGGATTTGTGTGTCCGAACATTACCGACCGACCATGCGCTGCTGTGATAATGATGCAGGTGTCAGTAAGTGTGTAGCTGGTGACAAAGCTTGACGGGTTAGCATTTCTTCAAGCTGTGTGTACAGTAACCTCTCCCCAAAGTGACAGCAGACTATTTATTTTTGTTTGTTTTCCAGAGCACTCTGCTGGTAGCAGTATTGATTCTGCTCAGCACTTCCGTCACTCATTGCCATTTGACGTTTCTTTTGTGTCCCTTTTCAAGTGATGCAAAAGACACTTAGAAATCTGATTTGATATTCAGACTGCAGACAAATTGAATTTGTTTCTCAAAGCAGATCTTTTGAAACAGAGATGGATTTATTTGCAAGCAAGCAGATCAAATTTGCGCATCCAGACAACACTAACCTATCTGCAAGTATTGTTGTTATAATGAAATAGGTACCAGTCCTTAACTACATTAAGTACAATGGTGACACAGCTGGTAGACAATTTATTTTGACATCTGTCCTTAAAACTGTTGTTGCCTGAGTTGCATGAGCAGGAGCTTCAATTCTGCCCAGCACTTCCATCCCTCTGGATTTTATATTATTTTGTATCACACTGCAAATAATACAAAAGAACATTTAAAATTTGATTTTAGCAGTCAGGGTACCGGGACTGAGATGCGTCTGCAGAAATCAGATCTGAAACTCCTCCAAATATGGTTTTGACCAGATATCAGATTTAGTTTTTTGCTATTCAGACCTCGAAATCTGTCTAGACACAATATATTCACTCACCCCTCTGAAGTTGCTCATTGCCTGGAAATAGACAAGGTAGCTCTTCCGTGGATCCAAAGGACTGTTCCAGTAGCCATTGTAAGTGTGATTGTCGCCCACAGTGAAGGGACTGGCCTCTGGCAGGCTGCTGGGGGGCAGTTCAGCTGTGTAGTAGTGTGGCGTGCCTCGGGCCTGGGCCTCACCGTGGGACATAGGCAATGGGAAACAGTCCTGCAGCCCAAGCTCTCGCTTTACCTTCTTCACAGTCTCTTCTTCAACCACCACCTGGTATGTACTGAAGGGTGGATGTGCACCTTTAACAAACAATGCTTGATACAAATATGATCTGGCAGTATATTTGAGATGATTTTCTCACCTGACAGGCGCTCCTCTGCCTTGGGCAGGGCGCAGTAGGACAGTAATTGTGCTCTCTGTTTCACTCAGTGGAGATGGGATGTCTCCGTAGTCAAATGTGGGAGCTGAGGACACATGCACACACACCGAGATACACACATTCAGCTTTCATGACAAATATAATTAAGGCATATGGATGAATACACATTTCCTTATCATACACCCCTCCTAATTCAGTTTAGGCATAATTCCTTCTTTTTATTTCCACATAAACATACTCAGCCCCTCAACGTCTCTTAAACTGACAGACCGTAACGTTGTAGTAAAAGCCATCCCTTCCACCAAATCAGGGGCTGACAGAGAAAATACACCAAACACCCATATCCTCCATGTTTGATTCTGAATTTCCCTTCTAGTTGTCTTGGATACAATTCCAATTAAAAGTCAGGAGAGTGAGGCTAAATTGAATGGGCTTTTCATTTAAAGGGATTTGTGCAAAGCCTGACTCCTCCCCAGAGATGTGGAAGCACGTTTCACTTTAATATCAGTACTCAATTAATGAGGGGAAGAAGAGCAAACTGTTCATGAGGATCAATGATTATCATATTAACAAAGGTTCTGCTAATACTGAAGCCAAAAGAACTCACATCAATTAAGGCGAGGCATTAAGAAAAAGTGAATGTGCATTTGTTGACATTAAAGGTCTGCTGCAGCTCGTTAAACTACAGTAAGTAAAAGATGTTTTGATGTCTGCTGCCAGAGTCTGTCTGAAAGTTGATTGTGTGCTGAATGTGTAAGCGTGTGTGTATGCATGAGAGAATGTGTGTGAAACTCTGCAGAGTGTAATGCTTGAAGATGCTGACAGTGGTAGCTGTTGAAGGTGTGCAGTGTTTGCTAGCTGTCAGTGCAGATTTGAGAGATGCTCAGTGTAAGTGAATGTTCTGCACCGTGGGCCAGTGGAGGAGGCTGAGTATGATGCGCAAAGACTTTTGGACTCTATCTGCGGCCTGGCTTTGTGCCAGCCTTCTGTTTGAAATATGGCCAGTAAGGCAGTGATTGTGCAGTAAATCTATAATTAAACAAACCAACCCCCTTTGTCAAGAGATAGGGCCAGAAGGCGCAAAAGAGAGTAAATGTGCAATGGAGGGAGGGGCTGTGTTGTGTGTTCCTAAGGGGTGTAATCCCATCCCCTTAACAAGCACAAATGCTTCATTAAAAGGAAACAGAAATACCAAGGCTGGATTCCTATCACCAGTAATAAGCTTTGAGACTCTTGGAAGTGACATTCTGGTCCCAGGTATGTATTGCATTTTCCTTTACACATAACACAGCAGTGTCCCCTCTGTGGTGTTTATCTGCTTCCTATGACTTAATTTATGTCTCGAGGACCGTGAGATGACAGTGTGTCACCAGTTTGACGAGGCAATGGAAAGTAGCTCTAACACTCTGGGACCAGTAGTTCTTGCCTCTGAGAAAGGAAAAGATGCTGAGGGTCAAAAGAGAGAAAACACAGACCCTAATTATAGCACATGGTGGGTGAAGTCTGCAGTTGTACCTGCATGCTGCACCGGTGATAGGCAGTGATGGCAACAAAAGAAAGCTCTACATAACACTCTGCTTGAACCTGTAATACAGTATATGACGTTACAGTGGCTATCACACTGCCTCACTGTAATGTACTACTTCTCCATCATGGAGGCCAACTGTTAAATATCTGATGCATATGAAATATCTAATATTTCTCCGAACTGGTGGAGAACTGATCAATAGTCAAATCATGAATGGGTTTTAATTTCATTGTTATTTATTTGGCATATGTGCCATGTGGGCTGAAACAAAGATATCAGATACGAATTAAATGTTCTACTAGCAGGGAGTAAAAAACCAAGCACTCAGAGAGCACAGATCTCCACCGAGGCAGCTCAGTTTCTCTTCAGAGTGAAAGCCTTCCATTATCATTTGAACCTATGCTCATTTCCTCCATGATGTTATTGTGCCAGTAAAATTCTAAAATTTATTTGACCCTTATCGGACTGTTTGACCATGAAAACCTACCATTAACATTTCTTCTGCATGTAGCTCCACAAATGTTGAAGATACTGTACAGTACATCAAATCCATGGGCACATTACTGAATCAGCAGATTTTCCACTACAATTTGGTGTCAGTTTCATGTCTATAGCTATTTTTCCTCAATCCCTGTGAGTATACAGTAAACACTCTGGATCACTACTGTATATCCAGCATCTATTATGGTGTTGTCCTATGTTTTTTGACAAATTTTTCTGGGTGTTATTTGTGGCATTACAAAGACAAATGTTCAATTTGTCCCTATCTCACAATGGTGAAGAATCCTTTAAAAAATCATCTGGATCCAGACGATGATCCAGATCACTCCCAGATTCTAATGGATTGGGCCTTGTGCCATTTCTGACCTATCCTGAAAACTTCACCCAAATTCGTTCATAACTTTACAAGTTATATTGTGGACAAACTAACAAACAAATAAATATATAAATTAATGCTGACAAAAACATAATCCTCCTTGGCAGAAGAAATGAATAAAATAATCCAGAAAAAATAAATCAACTAACAACTAAATTAACAAAATAACTAACAAAATGATTAAAAAAAGATTAGCAAATTTAGCAAAACAACATAATAAGGTAAATGAGCAAAATCAAAAATATAGCCAACTGAACCAAAATAAATAAATAAACTACTAAAATAACAGTGACAAAAACATAACATCTTTGGCAGAGGTAATAATCTCTAAAATAAAGAAGAATGACTGAACAGAAATAATACTGAAAATACACTTATGCTTAGTTTCTGAGTCAATGCACTCAGAAACACTCAGAGAATAAATTAATCAAAAATCTCTCCTTTTAATACTAGTCAAAGTCAAAGTCACGGATCAGAGGGACTTCAGTGTTTTAAGAAGGATCCACAGACCTTGATGGTCCTCAGTCCCTTTTCATGTTGTATTTGACACGATGTCAAGCATTTCACCTTCCCTAAGATGGGCCTGACTCTTGTTATTTATTCTGTTTTATTCTCATAAAAAATACATTAAAAAAGACAATTCAATGTGATATGATTCAACACAAAAGAATTTACAAGGTATTTGTTTCACTGATTCTCCTTAGGCATCTAGCAAGTCACATAAATTAACTACAAACTGCTAGTTGTAATTTATACATTTGTTTTTCAAATACTGCAGCTCAGTAAGCACCTCATTAATGCTGCTTCCCTTTTTTTTTGGTTTTTTTTTGTATCTTTACAGACCTTTTCACAAGTCACAAGAAGTCTCGAACAAGAAAATAAATAAAACCAGCCTCTACAATGCCTTAACCCTTTCATGCATGGCGTTCGCTACACTTGACAGGAACAAGGTTGCATCAAATTTATAGTAATTTTTTAAAAATATGGTAAAAAGTAAACAAAATGCAATAAGACAATGAGTATTTTCACTAGAAATTAACAAAATGATTAGGAGAGAGAAGAAACATAAGAAGCAAAAGGTACAAAAGAGTGAGTCGAGTCAATAAAAGTGAACAAAATGAGAAGAAAAATGAACAAAATCAGCCACAAATGAACAAACCGATCAAGATAATGAACCAAATTAGATGCAAAAAAAAAACAAACAAGAAAAAAAAATGAACAAAAACAACAAAAATCAAAGCTTTCAAACTGCATGGTTGAGACATATTTTTTTATACTTTATCAAATTGTAACTAAACCATGATTATGATTGTATTTCAGTAAACTGACCAACTAACCGACTAACGACTAACATTTTCAACCACTACCTTGATCAAAATATAAAAATTGTTTGGAAAGTGCCATAAGGTTAAAAAAATGTTAAAACCCCAGTTTTTCAATAATTCATGCATGAAACTAGTCCTTCTTATCTCCTCCTGTCTTCAGATAGTAAGCTCCTTTTTATCTTCCTGGACCACACGCTTTGGACACCACTCCATATTCTTTCAGTCTGAATGTTTTCAGTGTTAAGTAGTAAATTTGTGACTTACTTAATAGAGGAGAGAAGGAAATTGCACAAATTATAGCTCACGTTACCAATTATAGACAGAGCTGCAACTCATAATTATATTAGTAGCAGTTCAACTAATTTGATTGCAAAGATGTTACAAACAATGCATCCTGTTCATCTCAACATGTCTTTCTTTTCTAATAAGGGTGAGTGAACCTGCATAGTGATTCACAGATGCAAATTAGTGAATTTCAGCACTGCCGACAAATACAAATACTAAGCACACACTTGAAACTGCATATACCTGAAATGTTTGTAGTGATTTCAGTCAGAGCAGTCTGACCAAAGCCTTTGCCTGTACGAGCTCGGACTGAGATCAGGTAAGTGGTTCCAGGGTGAAGGTTGGAGAACATGTGGTACGTCTCATTCTTCAGCTTGGACACAGTCCTTCTGGGTCCTGGGACGTTGATGCTTGGATCAGACGACTCAATGCTCTGGTAGCTGATCTGTTGTCAGGTCAGAAGAAACAAAATGTTTTTGGAGTTGTATCATAAAACACTGATTCACCTCAAACCCATTTTCATGCTTTATTACTGTAGCTGCAGATGAAAATTAAGAGTCAGGCCAAGTTACGTATTTATTTCAGTGTGTCACACTCTAAAATAAATTAGCAACGGTATGAACTCACACAATTGTCTGTCAAAAGAAGTAACTGCAGTGTCTCAATGAGGTGATTCACTTCAGTCAAAATTTAATTTATTTCTTTAAATTCAATGTGCCTGCTGCTCATGTGGGTTTATACTTTTAGAAGAATGGGACAATACTGGCGTTCACACTATTATGTCAAAGTAGTAAAAGAAAACCTGGTGTTTTTGCAAAGGTATTATGAGTCATAAATGAAATACATTATAAAGGTCACAGGCTGAGGTCATCACACGTAAAACCATACTGAGGTGTTTAAATGATATATTTCTGAGTGTTTATGACTTCAATTAACTTGTTTCCTAAGGAGATTAGATTCCTCTCTTCACTTCTCTGTGAATTTCCATTCATGCCCTTTCAAATAGTAGGGAGGATCTGCTGCTCTTGGACAATTAGGATATACATATTCATGATGGATCCGCAGTGGAAAGAGCAAATGTAATTTAATAAATAAACACACCTACGTATGCACACTGCACAAAGTGAAGATGGCACTCAAACCAAGGCTTTGCTGATTATCCTAAGAAGTTTATTGCCTACTCACACCGCCTTAGTGTGAAGATTATGCACCAACTAGTGACAAAATATAGACAGACCAATATTTTCTCCACAAAGACTGGCATAAAACAGGCCCAACAGTGCAGAGAGAAGTAAGGAACGCGTCAGGACAGCATGGCGGTCAGGATGGGCTCGAGCAGAGTGGTCAATGGATTAATCTGAGAGAACTGAAGAGGATTTCTGTAGCTCTGTGTAAAGCTTTCTCTGTCAGCTGCGAGAGAGATCAACACACTACAGAGTAAAAAATCCTGTGCAGCCTCCACTTTATATGTCAAACCACAAATCCTATTTAATAATATCCTTGAGGCGACATTGCAAGAAGGGGCCGAGAAATGAAGACTGGAGGGTAGGTAGTAACTAGTCCATCCTACCACTGCCTTAGCACAGACAGAGTGTCAACTGTAAATACAAAGTTATTATCTAATTAAACAGAAGGCCCCTCAGCAACAGATGCATGTGAGTTGTCTATTAATAGTCAGAGAATATCTGAGCATTGCAGCTATTCTGGTTCATATAGGCACAGAGCACACGTTGAATGTCTGCCAATCACAGTGGCACTTGTCAAAATGAGTCACCAAATGGAGAGGAAATATTCTTTTCTAGAGCAACAAAAATACCTATGAGGAACAAAATTAGGGTTTTTATTCACTTTTTCACCATTGAAATGGAAAGAGCATTTTTGTTCAATGCAATTCAATTCAATTTTATTTGTATAGCGCCAATCATAATTACCCATTATCTCCAGGCGCTTCACAATTTGAGGCCGAGACCTCATGACTATACAGAGAGTAAACCCAATAGAACCACCGTGTACAAGCCAAGTGCAACAGGGGGGAGGAAAAGAAAAACCTCCAGCAGAACCAGCGGCTCAGGGTAGGCGGCCATCTGCCTCAACCGGTGGGGGTTAGTGGACAGAAAAGAGACAAAAAAAAGAGTAGAGCTAGAACAACAAACAGCACAGACACTGGGCGACGTCCACAGACATTGGACCAGTCAAGAACCAGCAAACACACAGCAAAGACATCAGAGACCTAAGGCAGAGGGAGGAAGCACAAAACTACAGGGAAGATACAAGTTAGTATCACAGTCCTGCAAGATAGAAAATAAGCCAAGGAGAGGTGACTGGAGAGGTGAGAGATAAAGAGGATGGAGAGAGAAGAAGGAGGGAGAGCGAGAAGAAAAGAGATGGTGGGAGAGAGAGAGAGAGGAAGGGAGGAGATTTATGGATGGAGGTATAGGAAGAGTTAAAAGGGAGATAAAGAGAAAAGCTGAAAGCAAAGCTCAGTGCATCACTGTCTCCCCGCAGTCTAGGACTATGCAGCAGAACTAAGGGATGATTAAGGGTTTTCTTGACCTAGACTTAACTATATGCTTTGTCAAAACGGAATGTTTTAAGCCTAGTTTTAAAATGTATAGGGTGTGTCTGCATCCCGGCACCACATTGGAATTTGATTCCACAGGAGAAGAGCTTGGTAACTGAAGGCTCTGCCTCCCAGTCTAGTTTTAGAGATTCTAGGAACCACAAGTAGACCTGTACTCTGAGAGTGGAGAGTTATGATTGGTTTATAGGGAACAATAAGGTCTTTGATATTGGATGGAGAATTGTTGTTTAAGGCTTTATAAGTTAGGAGGAGGATTTTAAATTTGATTCTAGACTTTATAGGCAGCCAATGAAGGGAAGCTAGTATTGGAGAAATATGATCCCTCCTTCTGACTCCAGTTAAAACTCATGCTGCAGCGTTTTGAATCAGTTGGAGACTTTTTATGTATTTATTTGTGCATCCTTCCAGTAGTGAGTTCCTATAATCCAGCCTAGACGTGACAAATGCATGGATTAATTTTTCTGCATCCCCTTGGGACAGGACATTCCTAATTTTGGCAATATTACGGAAATGAAAGAAGGCAGTTCTGGACATTTGTTTTATATGAGAACTGAAGGCTAAATCCTGATCCACCATCATCCCCAAGTTCCTCACATCTGTACTCGGATTTATTAAAATGTTGTCTATATTGAGGAAGTCATTAGGGAGGGTACTCCTTAGATTCCTTGGACCAAGAATCATAACTTAGGTTTTATTTTCGTTCAGAAGGAGAACGTTAGACGTCATCCAGGCCTTAATGTCTTTTAAACAAACACGGAATTTTATTGACGCAGTATATAATTCATCTGGTCTCATGGAGAGATACAGCTGTGTGTCATCAGCATAACAATGAAAACCTAAGCCATGCTTTCTTA
>JAQQAE010022439.1:0-10255 GCA_029823295.1 Pseudamia nigra | reverse complement strand
TAAAGCGCTTTGAGCGCCGTAGGGTAGAAAGGCACTATATAAGTGCAAGATAAAGGTGCTATATAAGTGCTATATAATGTGCATTTACCATTCATATGCTGTAAAAATAAATACATGAAACTTGCACAAAAAAAAAAATCCGCAAAGCAGCGAAGCCACGAAAGGTGAACCGCATTATAGCGAGGGCTCACTGTAATACCAAAAATGAAACAAAAATGACAAAAACTGCCATTACTTACATAAAGCACGATTTTTATAGAAAAAAAAGTTGTATATCATCCCAAGTAAAGTGTTTCATTGGGAGGACAAAAGCACGTTTTACTAACATCGAGGGTGACAACTCCCCCATCCCCCCGATATCTGCGCCAGTGCCTTAATGTACCTAAGCCTGTTACACAGTGTAGCTTTAATGTGACACCTAATGTGGTTTTAAATAAGTATATGTGGAGCTGTAATGACAAAGGGTACCATGTATTTCCATTCTGTACTATATGACTCATAAGGTGTCTGCAGCTTACATTGCACGTCCATCTTTTCTTATTGTTCACTTGCTACAAAGCACAAAAACTCGCCTTACAGGAGACAACAAAGTAATGCATACAACTGTGTTTTTTCATTATTTAGCTTAATTAAGTGATCAGGTATTCAACGCAGACGGGAACTTGTTTCGGAGGCCATCTGGAACACCTTTCCCTCTACAAAACGGGCGGCCTCTCGAGAGTTCCACACTGCAGCGTTTAAATGCTGCTTTTTCAACGCCACACAATTAAACCTGCAGCTCTCGATTAGAAATACTACCACACGGCTATGATACAGAGATGCCTTAAACGAACAGGAAGTCAGGCTGGCAAAATGGTGTGTAATGCGATTACAGAAATGACAGCGGTAAATAGTCTGAGAGAATTATGTACCTAAACTATTTATTAAGATTTTCTAATGCTATTTTCACATCCTCTAGCCATTTGTATCACCTGGAAATTGGTTTGGGTGATCACAGTGAAGCCTCTGTGCTGCGGCTGAATGGATGAAGCAGGAACACTGTGTGACTCTGCCATTCAGCAGTGTTTTTAGGAGTGCTAATGGACATATGTGGGCTGAATCTTCTATAAAACCCTGTCTGGTGGCACAAGGGTCCTTATGTGCCTCGCTGAAATTACATTTCTGAGGCACGGTAAAGATGCAGTCATCCGGTTCGAAATAGGATGTAATGCTGCTATCATCAAACAGCAGAGAGTGCGGAATACAGAGGCAGACAAAGCAAACTGCAAAAACATATGGTTTATGGTGAGGAAACTGCTAATTCTCCGTGGAGATCCAATTAACATTAAGTTCCTCAATAAGGGGTCCCCGAGAGCTGCAGAGCGTTACAATCAAAAGCTGAAATAAGACATACAGTGACGAGTTATTCAGTCGTCATCCGGCCTCCTGACAACTTGCAAATAGGGAATAAGAATATGTGCAAACTGAAGCTGGGTGATACAACTGAAAATCTTCTCAAGATACATATTTCCATGGGCCAATTTTAATAAATGATCGTGATAAATGTCAAGTCTTATTTTATTTCGGTTTAAAGGGTGAGTTGTGTTGAAGAAGGACAAAAACCCAGATGAGTGGTTGTAACTTATTAGTAAAAGCTGAAAATGCTGCAAAAATATAAAAACAATTAAAGGTTCTGTTTGGCCATTGCCGAGGGGGCGCATTCTTAGGCATAGATGCATCCTTATGGAAGTTTTTAATACTGAACAATTTATTGTGTGTGTTCTGGTAGTGTTATTGCATCAGTTTGGGTCTTTTCTGTATAAGGCTATGAAGGGAATAAAAATGATACAATACAATCAGGGAAATAAACCAAAATGAATGCGTGAATGAACAAAATGAGCAAAATTAGCAACTAAATAAATAAAAAGGAACATGACAGTTAGGAACGACAAATATTAGGAACAAAAAATGAACCAAGTAATCAACAAAGGGAACAAAAGGAAGAAAAAAAAAGAACAGTAAAGAAAATGAAAAAAATAAGCAACAAAATGAAAAAAATAGGCAAAACAATATAAAAGTGAGCAAGAATTAATAAAAATAATCAAGGAAATGAACAACAAATAACACACCTATACATGACAACACAACAATCAACAAAAACATCATTTGTGAGGCCCATACGATCCAAATGTAGTATTTATTAATGCAGGGCCAAATGCATCATCTTAATATTAAACCTACGAAAATCATTTTAAAGATCTGAATATGACAGAAAAAAGACAAAAAGACTTGTCTTATAGATAGACAACACGAAACAATGAAAACAACAGACAATGGAAAAGACAAAAAATACATAAAAGACACAAAGACAATAAAGAAATAAAAGTTGTAAAAAAAGTCAAAAATGTAAAAATAAATATTATATATAAACAATAATATGTTGTTTTGTTTTATCTGAATTTTTACCATTATAGACACCAAAGACAAACCAATGATAAATCATCATCTTTATAGATCTATAACAATGTTCTATTACTGGTGTGTATATGTTTGTATAGGGACCAAAACTGTTCTCTGTGGACGCATGATCATAACATATGACCTGGAGTCTCACTAACCACCTGACTAAGTTCAAAGGTCAACATCAGCTACATATTTGTTGCTGCCCACCAGAGCCATGAGGGGCACCCGGTTTGGTCACACCCACTGTCCAAATATAAACAAATCCGTATCCATGACAACAACATTCTTAAAACCTGTATCCATGGCAACATTCTTAGAACCTGCCCTTTCACACCCACTGACCAACATGGGCATAAAAATATAAACATATCCGTATCCATGGCAACAACTTTATGCAACATTTAACATGTGTCTCTGCTAGTCACAATACAAAATTTTGAACACAATAACAATTATCAATTTGTCACCAAGCTCTACAAACCACAAAACTTTGAATTACAATGATGTTGCTACCAATGTGTCTGCATTGTTCCTGTAATTGTCCTTTAAATTAAATGCCACTATCACATTATTTACCTTCCTCTTTGTGCTTCTAATTTGCACTATTTATTGCATGTATGTGCAAGATGTGTTAATTTAATACATGGAAAAAATGTTTTGTGCACAGAACATGGGCATAGTTTATCAGCAACCGACCAAACAGGCTACACCACCCACTATCTGCCACATTACTGTTTTTAATTTGCATTACAGTAATTGATCATTCCAATTTCACCATCATTTACCTGTCTAAATACTGCTTAAATTGGAGCCTAGGGTTTTTTTCATGTCTGTTTGCAGTCTGAGTTGAATTTATTATAAATGTACCTCAATTATTTGAGCTGAATGCATTACTTTACAAATTATTTGGATGAAACTAAAGGAAATGTCAGGTTTCCTCATTACCTCCTGTAGTTTGGGATCTGACAGAAGCTGTTGCCGTTGTCTTGTTGCAGTTGCTTCATCTTGAGCCATTTCATTTTCTACGGGTGTCTATCACATCGAACCTGTTCATGTCAAATCTGCCAAGATGCTTTTCATTTGTTTGCCATCTGTGCAATTATTATTTACCTAAAATGCAAACTGAATAGCAAATTTTATTTCTGCGTGCCAATGTTTACCGGTAATTGGAGGCATTCTGCATTAGATTTATTGTCTGTGAAAACAAGTGGCAGGAAATTAACAGAAGAGGACATTTATATTATAGTTTATAGATATGTCTGTATCAGTTAATTGTGTGCATGTTGTTTGTACAGTGAAAGAACATGGACATTACAAGTAGGTATAATGAAAGTGTAACTTTACCCCTGTTCTGAGTCAAACTCCTCCCTCTACATGACTCTGAAAAGTCAGAGAGAGGCTGGGATGGCAGTGATTAGTGCCTGAATGCCAGCGGTGCATGTGAGAAAGGACGCCTTCAGGGACATCGGGAGAACAGAGAATCACAGACGTATGCAGAAACATATGAGGAAATAACAGGGTTTTTTTAACCACCTACAAAATCTGCATCTGTTAAAGTATGTTATATTTAGAATGTTGGCAGTTGGGTAGATATAACCGAGCCCTCCGTTCATTTGCTCATTCATATGTACATCCAAACATTTGGCTCTTGGCACATGGGTAGTCAGGGTAGGGTGTAGGGTTACTATGGCAACCACCAACTAATCTGCATATGAATTAGGTCACAGAACTAATTATTGCATAAACCTATAGTAACAAAATGCTATAGCTAGAGGCACCACATTTTAATATGTGACAGAGTCGAGGGCACCTCTCACTTGTCAAATGACCTTGACCTACTTTCATGTCTGGCTATGTTATGAGGTTGAAAATATCAAATTCCCTGGGTTACTAACAATGCTGATTCTAAATAGCCCGTGACCTTCAAGGAAAAGGTTGTGGTCAAGGTCAAACATAGTGCAATATCAGCAAAACATTTGTAGAATTAATGTTTCCAAAAGTGAGCAGGATTTGATCTTGTTTTTTGTGTTAGTATAACGCTCTTAAATCTAACAGACTTCCTCAACAATAAAAGTGATTCTACTACCTGTGTTGTCATGTCACTGTCATGATTTAATACAATATTTCAGACTTATCTCATGAAAAAAAATTAGCCACTTGAACTGTCATAAAATGAATGAGTTTTGGCAGAGTGTGATGGAATCAGTGGTGGATGGTCAACTCTAATCAAAGGAGTTTTTTCTACCAATTTAGTGACAAGGGAAGCAGAACGGCGACAAACTGCAGATGTCTAGCAATAGCAACGGAGGCAGTGTAAATTATTCTTGTCATCTAGAACAGCGGCAGAGTTAGCCTTGCACTCAAGCTGAGACTGTCACCATCATTCCCATCGCTACATATGGTAGCAAGTCGTGGACTATGCTGAAGGCTGACCAACACAGGGTAGATGCTTTCAAGATGTGGTGCTACTGGAGGATCCTGAGAATGACCTGGACAGAAAGAAGAACTAAAATCTGGGTGTTTAATACGGTGGGCAGTGAGTTGATGATTTGATGCAACATCTTGAAAATGAAGATGCCATTTTTTTGGTCATGTACGCCACAGAGGAGGACTAGAAAAGATGATCATCACAGACAAGGTGGACGGCAAGCGAAAGACGGGCAGACCACCCACGTCATGGCTCAAAGTCATTACAGATTCAACCGGGCTGCGTTTGGTAGAAGCAGTTTTGGGCAACAAACGACAAGGAGGGGTGACATCAAACTGTGATGACCACAGCATTGAGAACCGCAACATCTTATTAGAACAGACGTCCGCAATCTTTGCAACCTAGAGAGCCATTAGTGGAAAGAAAGAAAAAAAAAGATGTGTCTAGAGCTGCAACCATTTATAATACAACCCATTACTTCATAATTTCATTCATTTTTATTCATCTTGTTAGTTAATATATTCATCCTTGTTCTTTTTATTTATATTTTGTTCTTTTGCTTGATTATTCAATTCATTTTATTGTATAGTATAGTAAAGTATAGTTTGGGTCTTTTTTATTACTTTATTAGTTTTTCCCGATTTTCCTGATTACTTTTGCTTATTTTTGATAATTTTGTGGAAAACTATACTCATTGTTTTGCTTATAGTTCTTGATTTTTTTTGTTCATGATTTTGTTAGGTTTTAACTAGTTTCATACAGTGAATTAATCAGTAGGTAGTCATTTTGCATATTTTCCTGAGTATTTTGTTCATTTTGTGAATAATTTTGTTCAGTTTTGTCTTACACTAGCTCATTATTTTGGGTGACAGTGGCTCAGAAAGTAGAGCGGGTCATCCAAGGTTTGCAGTTCAAACCCTGCTCTGTCAGTGTCACTTCATCCACCTTGTCTTGTATGAATGAATGTTTGGTGGTGGTCAGAGAGGCCGTTGGTGCTGATTTGCAGCTACGTGTCCATCAGTCGTTGAGTGTCCAGAAAAGCACTATATAAATCCTATCCATTATTATTTTGTTAGTTTTTTTCATTTTTGTTCAGTTACTTGATTATTTTGTTTGTGTTTTTTGTTTGTTGTATTAATTGTTTCATTCATTTTACAGATCATTATGTCTTCAGTTTTGTCTGAACGTTTTGTAATTAATTGGGGGCGGGGTTTTCATCTTTTTATTGAATTTTTGCCTATTTTTGTCAAATTCTGATTTATCATGACATGTTACTTTCATCTCTACACAAAACCACAAGTGGCCCTGGAATCGCAGGTCGCAGACCTCCTGTTTAGAAGGAAAAATAAGTGTACCCAAAGTACACTGAGCATGGCCAAGGCTATGGACCAGCCAGAAAAGCAGAGAAAACCATTGAATAACTCACTACCACTGCTATTGCTTGTTTTTCACTTTCATTGCTTGAGTTTTATATTAGTATTTACCTATTAGTTAGCTTCTTGGTTTAAAAATTTGGCCAAATTAAATTGGAAGTGCTGTATATCATGGCAGACTAAACCAAACAGATGCACAGATTTGACTTATAAATAACTTCAATTTGACAGGAATCTTGGGAATCTTGGCTACTGATGGTGATGAGTGTCTACAGGGGTATGATTTTCTCCTGTTTGCTTTCCTGCTCAGTTCACCTCTGTGTTCGTACACAAATAGCTTTCATTGGCATCTAAAGACCAGTTTCAGATTTTATGGGACCCCAAGTCCTGACCCGGAAGGAAGCTGGTGGATGAAGCGTAGTATACTGGTACTGACACCGGATTTACTCTTCATCATCGTGCTGAAGTGAAAACAGCAGATCCTTTATGTTGACAAGTCCAGAGCGGACTGAACGGCATCAAAGGGGCTCTTTAAGACAGAAAAAAAGAAGAATGGCGATGCTATCCAGGTGGATTAGGCCTTTAATGTAACAGACGAGTGCCCATTTACTGGCAGACAATTAGAATGAGTAACTGTAGATTTGAAGGAGGATGGGGTCAATTCACTCCCTTCAGTATTAGTAAAACACTTTGACGTCAGAGTTTTAGTTTGGGAATGTAAATGTCACAGTAAATCAAGATGCATTTTTCTAAATTTCTGCCCTATGAGGACACAAAATGAAGGTCTGTTTTATAAATATAGTACATTTATTGCTCACTTTATTTATTTTGTGTATTTTTTTTTTATTTTCTTTGTTTTTGTAAATTTTCTAGGTTTTTTTAAATTCACTTTCTCTTCTCTTTTGTTCTGATTCTTGATAATTGTTGTATTATATTTTTTGCTTTTTTTTGTTTATTTTGGGGGGTTTATTTTGTTCACTTTTTCATTTTGACACCCATTTTGTTATTGTTATTCTGTTATTTTTTTATTAATGTTTTTATTCATTTGGCTGATTGTTTGGGTTTGTTGTTGTTCATTTGTATTTGTTTTCATTAATTTCTTGTTTTTTTTTCTGCATTTCTTTTCACTTGAGGGATTTGTTGCTACTTTTTGTTCAGCTGTTTCCATTGTTACCTCTTTTACTCAATTTTGCTTGTTCTTTTCAATAATTTTCTCATTTTCATTAATTTTCTTGATTATTTTCTTTATCTTGATTAATGTTGGTAAGTTTTGAGCATTATTTTCTTCCTTAACTTGTTCTTTTTGTGTGTTATGTTTCTGAATGAATGCTTATTTTGTTCATTTAAATTTAAAGTTGCAGACACCAATATGGTTGTATTTAGAACAGTGAATCAAAATGAACCAATTAAGTTAAACCCTCAATTATTATATGTACCTTATTATCTTGTACTATAGAGATTTTTTCACATTTTTTTCCTCATTTTGTTGTTTATGTTGTTCATTTTTGTTCAGTTTCTTAATTACCTGGTTCAATTTGTTGCTTATTTTGCTCATTTTCTTGATTATTTTGTTGTTTTCTTTTTAAACCCATTCATAAACATACACAGTAATGACACAGATTGATGTACTAACAGTTCACCAGTAACAGAAAAATGATGTGTTCAATGCTCTAAATCTCCAGGAGTCTCCAGAGGTGCATGACTAAAAAGACATCCCTGCGGGGTTAAATCTCAACCTCCGCCCCGTCTGCAGCTCGCTCAGCGGACGGTGATAAATCAGAAGATTTTCCAAACGCTGTGTGTGGAAGCATTTTTGATTGTCAGTTTGGAGACTCTTCACAACAGTAAAAATAGAAAACATATGACAGAAAAACACTGCAGCCTCTAATATCCAAAGAATCACTGACTCAAACGTTTTGGCTCCTCTAGTTAAAGAGCAACGACCACAGATGGAGCCTTTGAACCAAACCGGGGGCGGAGGGAGGCGTTTAACTCTGGATTGGAGGGTGTTTATGGTCAGGCATTTCTGGATCTCCCTAAAATTTTGACGATCTAACACTTCTGTTTCCAGTGAACTGTTAATGAATCAGTTTGCGCTGTATGCTGTATAAGCTTAAAAAAAGAACACTAATAATAATAATAACAATAATAATAATAACAATAAAAAGAAAATAATATAGAAATGTGACTAAAAAAGCGACAAAATGTACAAAAAGGAGCAAAATTAACAAGAAAATTAACAAAAATGAACAAAATAACCAAGAAGAAGGACACTGGTGAAAAAAATAATTAAAGAATTGGACAAAAATTTGCAAACCACGCAGCAAGATGTGGAAAAACTGCACAAATATAGTTACTGTTTAGAAGTGAAATATAATATAATGTATAAAAATGAAGATTTAAATTGCTTTGTTAACTATGAGTGAATGATGTGAAGAAAAATGAACAAAACAATTATGAAATTATACTGAATTTACAAAAAATATGCATCAAAATTAGGAAAAAAAATTACAAAATACAATTGTTGTTTAAATGTGTAATATAATAAAATATGTAAAAATCAAGTTTAAATTACTTAGTTCATATTGATTTAATGTTAACAAAAATTAACAACATGATGAAGAAAATTAACCAAAATTAGCAAAATACTGCTACTATTTGTAAAAGATAATGAGATGTGAGGATTAAATCAAACTGAGCAAATAACAAAATGAGCACTGCAAAAATAAAATAAAGTTAATCATTTAAAGAACAAAACTGGCAAAAAAATGAAAAAATACAAAAATAGCAAGAAATGGGTAACACATTTTTTAAAAAGCACATATAATGCCCCAAAATGAATAAAACACAACAAAAAATGAGGAAAATAATGCCATTTTTTAGGAAAATAATCAATATAAACAGGAATGTTAAATAAAATTAGAAAATACACAAAATAGGCAACAGAATGAATTAAATTCAACACAAGAGGAATGAAATAATACCAAACTATGCAAAAATGATCCACAAAATTAACAATTAACAAAACAATTGGAAAAATTCATAAAAATGAGCAAATAATGAACAAGACCACTATAATAAATTTAAAGTAGGGTTTTTAAAGACCTATAAGTGAGCCAAATAATCGAGAAAATGACCGTACATTGCTAAATATCAGAAAAAAAGAAACAGCACAATGACAACTGTATGAAAATTAATAACACAATGAAAAAATTGAAGAAAAAGAAAGAAATGATCCACAAAATGAACTAAGGTTTTAAAGAAATGAACAAAACGATTCAGGAAATGAACAAAACTTAACAAAGTCATTGAGAAAATGAACTAAAACAATCAACTGAACCACGCTACTACCAAATAGTCCAGAAAATTAATAATACATGCAAAAATAAACATATTCCATAAAATTTAATGAAACAAGCATGAACAAAAGTGATCAGACAAAGGGCATAATGACCTACCAGATTTACAAAAATTAACTAAAAATGAAAAAAAAAAAAAACCCAAAACGATCTGCAAAATGAAAAACAATGAACAAAGCGGGAATAATGAGAAAAAATTGGCCAAAAAAAAAAAAAACTAAACGGACCCTAAATTTCCATTATTTATGTAAAGAAGGGTTTTAAAGACTCATAAATGAGCCAAATAATCTCCTAAATTAAAACATACAAGCAAAAATAAGCAAATATCAGGGAATAAGCAACAGCATGACCAAAAATGATCAGAGAAGGGACACGTTAACCCTTCAAATTTGTAAAAGAAAGAAAATTTTAAAAATTAAGTAAATAATGAATGAAATGATGCAGAAAATGAACAGCAATTATCAAAGTCATTGGGAAAATGAACAAAAATGAGCTAAAAAGATCAAAAATCTCCCCCCAAATAGAACAAGACAGCTGTTTTTTACGCAGAGCATGGTTTTTGAGATGCCAAATTTACATAATATTTATATTCAGAAGCCACTAGTGAATTTGAACTGATATCACTCTCGACAGAGGCACCCCCCCCCGCCGTG